>VDFB02380289.1:0-140473 GCA_007258455.2 Sequoia sempervirens | reverse complement strand
AATTTGGAATTTGATGGAGATAGGTACACATGCTGTCTTCTAGTTTAAGGACAAGATTGATATGCATGAGAGACTTGAAGTCTTGGTATGGTAAGATTTGAGTACAAGTATAGTGATGCTGAGGATTATGGTGTCATGGATGCTCATGTGCATTTGAGCATTGGCATGACATGATCATGTATGTAGTTGATAGGTGGTGGTGTGGTTTAGTTTTAAGAGGTTATTATCTCTTGGATGCTTGTTTGATTCCTTGACTATGGTACTTGATTGTGGATATGCTTAGAAAATTGAATTTGTAGATGATATGGTGTTTGATTCCTTGGATAGCTTTTAGTAGTTTCAAATAAAAATTAAGTATCTTTAGGTGATCCTTAATGCCCACAATGAATATGATGGTAGCTCTATGATGGTCATATGGTATACCCAATATGAACTTGATGGGGTAAGGAATAATTTTCATAAAAAATGTATTGAATGACATCATGTGTTTGCATAACCAATGATTTCCATTGGAACACAAATATCCATGTAAGAAGCAAACACAAATATCCATGTAAGAAGCAAAAAAACTCCTACTTTTCTCAAGTTCTTATGAAGGTGATGAAGGGTTGTTTTTGATAAGATAAGCAACATTTACAGGGTGCTGTACCCTTTACACAAAGAGCCCAAAGGGCCAAAGGAAGATAGTTCAAACCAAATGAACTAGAAGAGAAACAAATAGAAACAATTGACTGATAGTTGTAGAACAACAAAACAAAATTTTAGACAACCCCAAAACCAAAGGGGACGAATCTGACTCCCTGAACTCGAGGCCGTGAAGAGGCAACATATTTGGGGAGTCCCTTCTTCCGCAACACAATCGACCAGGAAGGCTCAAAATCAAAATCCACCGAGCGAGGCGAAGGAAGCAGATCCACAACAACCACCCTAGGCGAGGAGCCACTATGTAGCAAGGGAGCCGACAATGAAGAAGAGGAGACAAGACTAGACAAAGGACCAGTAGAGTCATTCAATGAGAGACGAGAAGGATCCAACGACACAACGACAGCAGAAGGTTCCGTGAAAGGGCTGGCCAGAAGAGGAGCCTGGATAGGCTCTAACTCCATGGGAGTAGTCAAGGGAGGGTTTCCCTCCTCAGAGGAATCAAAACAGGGAGAACCAATCGTGAGATGGTCCGAGAGAGCATTCTTCCACCAAGTAGCAGCACTCTTGTGGCGAGCAAGAGGGCAACCAGAGACCAAGTGATCAACAGAGAAACATCTCCTTCACCGAAAAGGGAGCCCCTCATAGTCCATAAGTTGCTTCCAAGGTCTGTCCTCCACTATCAAAACCACATCACCATGGAGATGTTTCGAGATGTCCAGATCGATTAAAATACGAGCCACCGTAGTATGCCCAAGATCCCAAGATGTAGAGTCCACCTTCAAAAAACTACCAATAGCGTTGCCAATAGCTTCAAAGCAAGAAGTGATGAAGGGTTGTTGATAGAAGAAAAGCCTCCTAATGTTACACAAGTATTGATTATATTCTTTAAAGATTATGAAGTCACACAAACATTTAAAGAGCACAATTATAAACAAGGAAAAGTCAGTTGCACTAGAGAGGATGAAAAGTCCAATAATTTATTATCTTCATTCAAAGGATTTTTCCAAGATCATGTAATAGATGTAATCAGAGAAGAAAATAGATTTTTTTTAAGAGTTTTCAAATTCAAACTCAAAGTTTTCATAAACGTTGATGAAAAATTAATTCATGATGTTAGTGAAGAATCATAGCTAGATAATGAATGGTTCACCTTCTTGAAGAAAATTAATCTCTAGATGCTTATATTATCTTAGAGACATGTACGAAGGATGAATTACGAGATCTTATTATTTTATGGACCACCTTGAGAGTGGGTCTTTGTATAATTATTTTTTATTTCAAGTTTTGACTTATCATTGCCTTCAATGGATTTTATACACATTGACTCAGAAGGAGAAGATAAACATATAGTACATTTTTTGTGAGCATGTATCAAAAGAAGGGTAATGAATAAATAAAAAATAAATGTTGTCAAATATTCATATTGTCACTCCTACCCCAATGATAGAAGACAACAACTACACAATTGATAAAAAAAAATCTAACTGTTTCCTACCTCATTAGAACATATTCTTTAAATTTGGTTTCTTTAATGAAGTTGGAGGAACTTAGTTTTCCAAAGGATTGCCACTATGAGATGATGGGTGGCAAAGTTTGCTACCAGTAGACAATGTTTTTCTTCAACACATGTATTTGATAATGATTTGATGTTTGAAGATTTATACTTTGATGAGTTGTTAGACAAAGACTTAATCAATGAGAATGATGAAAAAGTGTTGCTAGCCAAAGGTGCATAGCTAATATCCATTGCAAATTTGGAAAGTCAAGAACAAGTGATGGAAAATTCCTTTCATCAACTTCAACCTTTCTTGGAAGATGATACTTGGGTTGAGTTCAAGGTTACATATCTCAAAGAAATTGCTGAAGAGGATCAAGTTAGATATGTGGTGATTACTATTTCTACAAATGTGTTATAGTTACATGACCTTGCTAAAAACCTTTAGGAGGAATGATATCTCCACCTTGGAGAGGTTTTTCCTCATAGAAAAAGACCATCTTGAACCAATGCATATCAATCATTTCATTTTGATTTTTTTGTTGGACGACCATCCCTACCCAACTAATCTTTAGATCTTTGAGAAAGTTTTGGAAAGATTTTTGGGCTATATAGTGTCACGATTGGATTCTTAGCATATAAGGATAGGTTGCTATTTTTCTTAACCTATAAAGGATTTAATGTAACCTTTTTTGTTTTCCTTTGTTCTTTGCTCATAAAAGAGCATTTTTATTTTCTTATTTGTCATATTGTGCTTCTTAATTTGCAACATTTATGTTATGTAGTATTATATTTCCCTTTTCAATCATTTAAATGTCATGTTTTATTATATGGTATAGAATGCTTATCTTAAAATGATTTAAGAATCGTTTGGCTCAATTGTGCAACCAATAAAACAA
Organism: Sequoia sempervirens; assembly: GCA_007258455.2. Lineage (NCBI taxonomy): Eukaryota > Viridiplantae > Streptophyta > Pinopsida > Cupressales > Cupressaceae > Sequoia > Sequoia sempervirens. The sequence continues at coordinate 137,434 of VDFB02380289.1, read as the reverse complement.
TAGAGATTCTTTAATTCTCCTACAATACTAATATACATTGTAGTCCCCTAACAAAATTAATTGTTGTATCCATCCAAAACTCAATATTTGTACTACTTGATGTCTATTTGCAATTAAATTGTATCATTTATAATGTTTAGTAAGGTCAGTAATAGTCTTCCCTATCAAGTGTCAAAGCTATCATGTCATGGCCTGGTATTTCAAACTAACATTTTTTTTTTGCAGACTGCTCAAGGTTACATTATCTCTACTGACAACAATGAAGTCCCTATTTGTGATGGTTCCAGCATCTTGCAAGTGAAAGGAGACTGGGTCACAATGAATGGAAAAGTGGTATAAGACCCAACCAGCATTACAAGTATAAAATTCGTCCTGCAACATGAAAATGTGACAAAGAGTCCACAAAACTCTGCCTAAAAGTTAAGTTAAAGTGGTGAATGAGGCACACAAAGGACACGACAGTGCCAAGAACAAACTATGCCTAACATGGCTAAGACACAAGTAAATCCTGCCCAAGATATGGTTAAGGATTAAGTGAAATGCTAATAGGAAATAAAATGCTTTTAAGTAGTGAAAAACTCCATCCAAATATCCCCAAAATGGTGATTGTATTAGTCATCCACACCTAAATATAAGAGTTGAAAGGTGGCGGTGATGAAATTTTCTGTTAAAATCACATCTAGAAAAATAAGGATTTAATGAGAAACTCGTGCCTGGTAAAAATCATGATTTGAAGAATAAAATCGTTTTGGTTTCAAAGAGTGATTCCAAGCGCCTCTTCTGAAACCCATTTTACAATATGGGTGCGGAAATAGAAAAGCATTGACCTTCTATAAAATACTGAATTAGCCATGCAAGAGTTCAAATCTCTATTTAGTTTTCTTTAAAATTTAAAAAATCATAAATCTGGTATTATTTTAGGTTAGGTTGATCTTACATACTATCTTTGATCTCATAGATGTTAAAATTCTTCTATTCTATTTTATTCCAGAAAAGAAGCAATTCATCATTGTTGATCATCAGTGACATGCAGACTTTCTCTTTGCATTCTCTTTACATATTCTTTCGTTCTTTTTTTAATAATCTTAACCACCCATTTAATTGGTTATTGCATCTTTTAATTTTATTATTTAATTGGTTATTGAATCTTTTAATTTTATTATTAGTGGTATAATATTTTGTAATACAAGTTGCTTTGCGTGCAATTAAATTTTTTTAGGGTAAAAGTAGTGCTTGATTTTCTTTATTTATTTCTCATGTAATAGTTTTCTAAAAATTATAAATCAATAATTTTTTTAAATTTAGTTTCAAAATGATAATTTTTAGTTTGCATATTGTTAACATTGTTATCCAATATAATTGTTGATTCAAAATTATATATTTGCTCAATAGAATTTATTACAACTATCATGTTTTTAAATTGTAATTAAAATGTTTGTCATTCTAAAGTGTTGGTGTGAATATGATATTTTATCTAACTAGTTCACCTAGTAAGTCTTATTCACATGTTAAGTTTATTTAAATCTTAGGAATCTTTTTAAAAGTTTTAGTTGGCATTAGATTTTATCTTATGTCATTTACTTTTTGTGTCTTGAGTCACTTAATATTAGTTGTCATGACATAGAATTAAAACACTTGTCATGATCTTGTTTAATCCTATGTCTCACCTTGACTATATAACCAAGGGGTCTCATTTGTAAATCCATTGAGAATTGTATTGCATATTGCAAGTATTGCAATTGACCACATATATTATTTTGCATCCATTATTAGCAAATTTATGGTCTTTCTTTTTTCTTTTGTAGAAAGTTATTTTTGTTTTGTAGGTGATCCTAGGAGCTTGAGTCCTTGAGTGACTCTAACATGGTATTAGAGCTTCAAATCTACAAACCCCTTCTCATATCTGGGAGATAATTAAGATTGAGCTTTTGCTAGGATGCAAATCTTGGTAGATCTTCAAAAGTTGAGTATGTTTTTCTCTTGCATCAAATGATGACACGGAGAATCATAAAAACTTGTTAGAAACACCAAATTTGGGGTTTCCTTTTTGTGGCTTTGTATTGTAGGTTCATTTTGGATCATTTTGGATTATAATAGACCTTTCCATTGAATTCAAAAGGCTTGAAAACCCCCATTTTCATTTATAATACTTCATATTTTTATGGCAAGAAAATTTTAACTTTTTGTTGCACGTGTGCCTTAAATTTGACAGTCAAATAACCATCATTAGATACTATTTTAAAGTTGTTACCATCGATTTTTAGCCCCTTTTAAAATTTCCTCCCAAATACTTATAAATTAGAAGGGTGTGTTTGTTGGTCTTTAACTAAGTTTTGAAACTGTGTCGGATCCCGACTCATTTCTCGAACCCATATGTTTTCCTGATGGCCATTACTTTTAAACTTCACGAGTGTGCTTGTGGGACCCAAAGGTTGTAAAAGTGTGTTGTAATCAAGAATTAAACAGGTGAAACGACGAAAGTGGGCGAAACTTTGTAAAGTGTTGAAACCTTTGTCAGTCCCGATAGGGTTTTAAAAACTTCTTTCTTTCCGATAGCATTATGAATTGAGTTGTGATTATCTTTTCAAGTGTCTTAACATAAAGACTAATGGGAAAATTGAAATGATAAGTTCATTCTTTAGGGAAGCATATAAGCAGGTTTCTTTAACTTTGGTGGACTCTAACGCTTTTCCAAAACTTATTTAGAGATATTTACCAGTACATTTGGGGCCTAAATATGTTTCATTTTTGAGGATGAAATTACAAGAAAAGAAGATTTCCTACAAGAAAATATAGTTTTTCATACATATTTCATATGAGCACAAATTACAAACAGTTTAAATAAAACAAATAAGATCTCCATGACGTAGAGTAATTGAAAATCCAAAAAGATATATATATATATATATATATATATATATATATACTTATATATATATATGTATCGATTTCGTATTACATTGCCAAAAAAGGTGGTTATTTCATAGTAGGGGTCTTTAGACACAAAGGGTAAATATGATGACTTGGATGGCCTCAATCACCTCTTGCATTCGTTCAATCTGTGTAGGAGAGAAAAGGTTCTCATTGTATTCCGTATAGTGAGCAAATGTCTCCATGTTGCTTTCAAGGTCAGAACACATTAGAGTAATTGGACTTGGTTGACCCTCTCATTTTGTAGCGCACATGAGATATAGATAGCATCACTAATCAGGCCCATGCGAGGGTGAACAAAAAGCCCTCTTAGAGAATCTTCAACACTTTGTAGGTACTGTGGGCGAACCAGATGCTCAACAACCCGCAAATCCCATTCAAATAGACTAGAACTGCGTATAATATTATACAAAAAATGCTTGAGTAGGGTGGCATTATGAACATGCACTTGCGACAGGAGGTGCTCACCAATCACCTTGCATATGAATTCTTCCTCCACAACACTATAGATGAGGAAGACTTCCCTCAGTTGATCTAGCACCACCTTGTGAACAACACTGCATTCAATGCCTTCTACTACTATGAAGTCACTCTCCATAACTATCTCACTCGACAAGCTCGACATGCTTGAAGTTGTAACTTTGTGCAAAGTGAATAGTGATGAATAGGATTTAAAGAGTGATAGGAGCAAATTGACAGAGTTTGTTTAAAGCAATTAATGCCGAAGTACACACAAATTTCTTCAACTTAATTAATTCAAGTAAGGAAATGTGATGGAGATCTTGTAAATTATATTCAAGCAGTCCTCAACATTTAAAGAACTGCACGAAATGATCTAGGTGGCATACCAATAGTCATAGAGAAGTTAAGGTGGCAATCATTTCGCATGAAGTTAGGCCACGTGGTTTGCTTATATTAAGCGATGGTTCATCCTCTTGTCCTATCAATTAGGGAACGAGATACAATCATAACCATTTCCAAAAACAACAATTAATGAAGGTAATTGTCATATTCTAACAAAATTAATCAATTTTTGGCCAACTTTATTTGACTGGATATCGATTAACAACCAAAAATCCGTTCCAAGAAACCTTAACCATTACAGATGAAAATGTTTAAATATGTTATATTTTGACATTGCAGGGGTTGGACATTTTGATCCCCCTTACACTTTGATGCATGAGTGAGAATCGATCTTAATAAAGGATCAAATTTTGCAGTTTCATTTCATTTTTCTGTGGATGGTTATTATCTTTGTGTAGTAATTGTGAATTAGATGTTAATGTTTGTAAAAAAGTCTTTGAGCTCTGATAGGAATTTGAACATTCCTTTCCTTTGAGAATGCATTGTTATGTGACATTTGATTCATGTTATTTACACTAAATGGTTGGAATTATGTCGAGTCAAGTCAACAAACGTTAGTAATCTAATCTTTGAGTCACAATATTGACTGTTTTTCAGTCCTTTCATTTCAACAGTAGTTAGTTTAAGCATTGCTCTTTGCACTTGTGTCATGGCTATGAACAAGTGTTAGTTTTCCTTTTCGGATTTTTGGTAAAAATCATACCTTGAGTTTATATATTTGAAAAATACAAAATTATATCAGTAGAGGGAGTTGTACCTCAATCAAAATTCAGAGGAAGATCACCAATGCAATGGTGATCTCTCCAACTATTGTGAGTTGATTTTTTCCTTTTTGGGCGTTATAGAGTCAATTGTGTTCATTTTTATAAAGGACAAATTTGTTCACCAATAGATTTTTGGTGACTCTGCTAGAGAAATGAACTAAGGAATTTTCATTCTTATAAAAGCAGAATCTCTAGTTTATCTAGATATATTTCATGGATTATTATAAGTCGCCTTTATATGATGAGTAAAGATGGTGTTACCACATGAAGGCATCTTTCCTGTGCTGCAACTAGGGTTAGAATTGGTTACTTTAGAACAAGAAGATATCATCTCTCAGTTAAATACACTTGCGTGGTGGTACAAAAGAAGTGCGGCGAAATATATGTGTGTGAGTTTTGTGCTTGAAGAAGAGGAAGATCTTGCACAACATTCACCAAGACCTTGTTGGAAATGTATGCCTCAATCATCACAGGCTGTAACCTCTACTGGAGCAAAGTCGGTATGACATCTATCATGTCTGGCCGACTAGCAATTTGGAACATCATGTTTTGTACAGGTCGCTGTGACCTAGCTTCTGTCTCGCTGAACGCGTTCACTGTGGAGTCTATCGCTATGACAAGAAGCTTTCGGTGTGACCTCTTACCGCTCCCGGTGATCTCTGGCCGATAGGCCATTCTATCGCTTATCGTTGAGACCCTTGGTCGAAAGGCTTGTTCGGGAAGAAGTCTGGGCGATGTGTTAAAGTCTCGCCAACAACATTTGGTTTATAGTCATCGGGGTAACTCAAAGGGCTTTGGGAAGAAGTCTCAGCGAGAATGGAATGTCTCACCGATGATGAGAAGTCTTCAGTATAGCTCTTGGCGAACGGTGGTCATCAGTGTAACATATATGTGTTCAATAAGAACTCTCGGCGAAGGTGATATGTCTTGCCGACTATTCTTTGGAGCTCGGTATAACATACCACTTCGGTATAACTCGTGGTGACTCAGTATGATGTCTCAGCGAAAGCCGATTGTCTGGCCGATGAGAATACTTAAGTCTATGTGACTTGCAGAGCTTCGGTATAATGTCTCACCGAAAGCGATGAGTCTGGGCAATAGCGATACATGTGGAGAACGTCGGTGTGAGGTCCTAGCGACATAAGGAAGTCTTAGCGATAGTCTCTTGAACTCTGTGTAACAAAAGAAGGCTCGTTGGGATGTCTTGGAGAGAGCGATAGTCTTGCCAAAAGGAAAATTGAAGCCGATACAAGTTGTAAGCTCTGTGAAACATCGTGGCGATAACGATAACTCTTGGCGACATCGATATGAAGCTTTTGGGTATCGGGGAGACACTGGTAGTGTCTCACCGAGATACCAACAAAGCTTGAATCTCTTTTGACCGTTTGACTGTCCTATGTGGAGTCTCGTGGACCAATAGGAGAAGCCGAATTTGAACAGTTGGAAGATTGTTCGTTGTGATGGTTATGTGAGGAAGCTCGACGGACATGGAACAACATGGTTATACTTTGTGATTGCAAATTGTGATTGGTTGGTTGCATGGATGGATTGCTGGGTGGTTGTATGATCATTAAATGTAATCTAATCTATAATGACTGTAACTTGAAGGTTCCTGTACAAGATTGTTCATGGTGAATGCTGCTGTAAACAAACACCAGAAAGATAAGTCTGACATTTGTATGTAATCTTTATTGCTGTAATACAAAGTGATTTCTCTTGGTGTGGTGGGTTTTTCTCTCGTAAGGGTTTTCTCACGTATATCTGGTGTTCCTGTGTGATTGTCAAATACTCTGTTTCTGTTATTTACTTCATAGTGCATCTTAGTTGAACTATAATTGAAAAATTAAAAGTATATCTACATTCTTCTCTGAGGTATTGACGTTAGGAGAATTGTTTCCGAATATGATTTTCCTTACAAGTGGTATCAGAGCCTGGCCAGTTGTGTTATCCTTGTGGGTACGTTGGGTTTTTTGAGTCAATTTTGTTCAGTGGGAGTCTTGTAGAGTTTGTTATTTCTGCTTACAGGTTGAGATGGCTAGCACATCTGGAAAGTTTGAAATAGAGAAGTTCAACGGTAGTATCTTTGAGTTGTGGAAACTCAAGATGGAGGATCTTCTAGTTGATCGTGATCTGTGACTTGCAGTGTCTGGAACTAAACCTACAGGCATGAAACAAGAAGATTGGGACCTTGCAAATAGAAAGTCTAAGGGGCTGATAAGGCTCTATTTGGCGGACTCAGTTCTTCTGAATGTGTATGAGGAGAAGACTGCCTCTTCTTTGTGGAAGAGACTGGCGTCTATTTATCAGGGGAAGTCCTTGGTGAATAAACTGTTCGTGAGGAAGAAGCTATATTCTTTGAGAATGCAGGAAGGAGGGTCTATGGCTAATCATTTGAACGCATTTAATATGCTGCTTGCTCAATTAACATCTGTTGGTGTGAAGACTGAAGAAGAGGATCGCTGTATGCTATTATTGTGTTCTTTGCCAGACTCATGGGATCATCTAGTGATGGCTATTGGGAGTACAACATCTATTTCAAGATGGAAGATGCTGTTGGTTCTTTGCTGTCAGAAGAGATGAGAAGGAAATCTTATGAGATGGTGAAAGAAGCTCTTGCTGTCAGAGGAAGACCGAAAGAGAAAGGCAAGAAGAAGGACAAAATCAAAATCGAAATCAGAGGGGAGATCAAAGTCTCCTGGCAAGAAGTCCAAGGTGAAGTGCTGGAACTGTGGGCAACCTGGTCATGTCCGAAAGGATTGTAAAGAGGAGAAAAAGAAGAAGGACTCTTCCGATAATGGTTCTTCTCATAGTGATGGTGACACCTTCATTGCAGCCTTGGCTACTCAGGCATGAAATGATGTCTGGCTGATTGATTCTGGAGCATCTTTCCACATGAATCTCATAGAGAATGGTTCACGAAGTATGAAGAATATAATGGTGGAAAGGTGTACTTTGCAAGTGATTCAACTTTAGAGATTGTTGGCCGTGGAAGAGTCAGAATACAATTCCCTGATGACAGAGTGAAGGGAATCAATAATGTAATGCATATACCAGGTCTGGCTTGAAAATTACTTTCTGTAAGTATGCTGAATGATATTGGAGTACAAGTCACATTCTCTAGAAATGGCTGCAAGATGACTAGAGGTTCAATGGTGCTGGCTAGAGGTGCTCGAATTGGTACCCTGTACAAGCTGGATGCACATGCTGTTCAATGTAACAGTATCTCTGGAAAGTCACTGAAAGCTACTCATGGAGGTAAAGAGGGAAATATCTCTAATTGTGTAAACTCTATGGAAGTAAAACTTCCAAAAAAGAAGACTATGCTCTGGCATCATAGGTTAGGCCACATAGGAGAAAAAGGTTTAAAAACCTTGAAGAATAAAAACCTGGTTGAGGGGCTTGAAGACTGTAATCTCAAATTTGAATTCTATGAGCATTGTATATATGGAAAGCAGCACCGTGTTTCTTTTTATTCCACTCCTCATAAATCTTCTGGTTTGCTAGATTATATTCATTCGGATGTGTTTGGTCCAGTGGATGTTCCTTCTTTGTCTAAAGTCAAGATACTACGGTCATTTATTGATGATTACTCAAGAAGAGCATTTGTATATTTTCTGAAAAGTAAATCAAGTATTCGTCTGGCGAAGAATTTAAAAATCTTGTTGAAAATCGATTGGTAGAAAATAAAATGCTTAAGGACCGATAATGGCTGTGAATTCTGCTCATGAATTTGAAAGATAATGTAAAGACCATGGAATTAAAAGACACAAGACTACACCTTATACCCAGCTTAATGGAGTTGTAGAAAGGTTCAATAAGACAGTGATGGAGAGAGCTTGAAGTATGCTCAGAGTGCTGGCTTGGAGGAGAAGTTCGGCTCACAGTCATCTACGATGTTATTTAATTAATCATTCTCCAAATTTTGCTCTTGTTGAGAAAACACCTTTGGAAGCGTGGTCTGGTAAGAAGCCCTCTCTTAGACATGTTCATGTTTTTGGCTGTGAGGCATATGCTCATGTGCCGGATGTGAAAAGATCTAAACTGGAGAACAAGGCTATCAAATGTATTTTTATTGGCTATAGTGCTTTCATAAAAGGATACAAGCTTTGGAATCCTGATACAAAGAAGGTTGTATACAACAGAAGTGTAATCTTTCGTGAGCTGAAACCTTCCACTTTGGATCTACAGTCAGAGACAAAGTCAGAAAACAATAAGGATGTAGCTTTAATTCCTCCTACACCAGAGAAAGAGGAATTGAAAATTCAAAATGTACCTAAAACTGAGGAGAGCTCAAGCGCTTCTAAAAGTTCTCAAGAAGAAGAACCTCAGCCTCAGTGAAGAGGGTCAACCCATGAAAAAAACTAGATAGGTAAGGGTTCTCTTTGATTGATTCTACTTGTGCCCATGCTTTAATTTCTAGCACTGATGAGCCTAGGACTGTAAAGGAGGCATTTAAATGTCCGATTCAGACTTTGGTTGGAAGCCATGAATGAAGAGATGGCATCATTAGAAAGAATGAAACCTAGAGTTTGGTGCCCTTGCCTAAAGGCAGAAAGTTGTGGGCTACAAATGGGTATTTAAGAAGAAAATTGGTCTGGATGGCAGTGTAGAAAAGTACAAGGCAAGACTGGTTGCAAAGGGTTATTCCTAGGTAGAGGGAATCATTATGGGGAAATATTTTCTCCTGTAGCAAAGCTGACATCTATCGATTTCTTTTGTCACTTGCAAAGCATGACTTAGAGGTCCAGATGGATGTGAAGACATCATTTCTTCATGGTGATTTTGAAGAAGAAATCTATATGTCCCACCTGAGCACTTTGTTGAGAAAGGTAAAGAAAAACTGGTATGCAAATTAAAGAAGTCTCTGTATGGGTTAAAGCACACCTAGAATGTGGTACCAGAAATTTGATACTTTTGTATTGTCTTTGGGATTGTGAGATCAAAATCTGATCACCGTGTATATTATAAAGCTGAAAGTGATCAAGTGCTTGTTATTGCTCTCTATGTTGATGATATGCTATTCATAGGCAATAGTAAGTTAATGATTTCGATCTTATCGTTCACTAAGTTCAAAATGAAGGATCTTGGTGCAGCAAGGTATATTTTGGGGATGGAGATAACCAGGGACAGGAAGAATAGAAAACTATGGCTCAGTCAGAGTAAGTATATTAGGATTGTTCTTGAGAGATTTTGTATGAATGATTGCAAACAACTAATGGTTCCAGTCTTGCAGGGAACGAAACTATCTGTTGAGGATTGTCCAAAATATCCTACTTAGATGGAGGACATGACCAGTGTACCCTATGCTAGTGCAGTTGGCAGTCTCATGTATGCAATGGTTTGGACAAGGCTAGACATTGCCCAAGCAGTGGGAGTTCTTAGTTGATTTATGGAAAATCCTGGAAGGATACATTGGGATGCTGTGAAGAGATTGTTCAGATATTTGAAGGGAACTTTAGATTCTGCTTTGTGTTACCATGGGAACTTGGTTGAATCACAGAGGACTCTTAGCATTCGTGGATATGTAGATTTTGATTGGGCAGGGGACATTGACAGCAGGAGGTCCACTAGTGGATACATTTTCATGTTGAATGGTGGTGTAGTGAGTTGGCTGAGTAAGCGGTAGGTTGTAGTCGCTTTGTCCACTATGGAGGCTAAATACATGGTAGCTACTCATGCTTGTAAAGAAGCAGTTTGGTTGAAACGTTTGTGTTCTAACATTGGTTTTGATGCAGGGGAAATAACTATTTTCTGTGATAGTCAGAGTGCAATTTGCCTGGCAAAGAACCATACTTTCCATGCCAGGACGAAACATATTGACGTATAGTATCACTTTGTACAAGATATGGTGGAGGATGGAAATGTCAGTTTGGAAAAAGTTGATACTCTGGAGAATGTTGTAGATTCATTGACGAAGCCAGTGAGCACAGACAAGTTCAGGTGGTGTGCCAGTTCAATGGGCCTTAGTGCCCATGATTTTCAGTAAGTTATGTTGTGCTCTGGAGGTGCCTGTGTGATCTTCGTCAAGTGGGAGATTGTTGGAAATGTATGCCTCAATCATCACAGGCTATAACCTCTACTGGAGAAAATTCAGTATGACATCTATCATGTCTGGCTGACTAGCAATTTGGAACATCACGTTTTGTACGGGTCGTTGTGACCTAGCTTCTGTCTCGCTAAACGCGTTCACTGTGGAGTCTATCGCTGTGACAAGAAGCTTTCAGTGTGACCTCTTACCGCTAGGGGTGATCTCTAGCCGATAGGCCATTCTATCACTTATCGTTGAGACCCTTGGCCAAAAGGCTTGTTTGGGAAGAAGTCTGGGCGATGTGTTAAAGTCTCGCCGACAACGTTTGGTTTATAGTCATCGGGGTAACTCAAAGGGCTTCGGGAAGAAGTCTCAGCGAGAATGGAATGTCTCTCCAATGATGAGAAGTCTTCGATATAGCTCTTGGCGAACGGTGGTCATCGGTGTAACATATATGTGTTCGATAAGAACTCTCAGCGAAGGTGATATGTCTTGTCAACTATTCTTTGGAGCTTGGTATAACATACCACTTTGGTATAACCCCTGGTGACTCGGTATGATGTCTCGGCGAAATCCGATTGTCTGGCCAATGAGAATACTTAAGTCTATGTGACTTGCGGAGCTTCGGTATAATGTCTCACCGAAAGCAATGAGTCTGGGTGATAGCGATACATGTGGAGAATGTCGGTGTGAGGTCCTGGCGACATAAGGAAGTCTTAGTGATAGTCTCCTGAACTCGGTGTAACAAAAGAAGGCTCGTTGGGATGTCTTGGTGAGAGCGATAGTCTTGCCGAAAGGAAAACTAAAGCCGATACAAGTTGTAAGCTCTGTGAAACATCCTGGCGATAACGATAACTCTTGGCGACATCGATATGAAGCTTTTGGGCATTGGGGAGACACTGGTAGTGTCTCACCGAGATGCCAACAAAGCTTGAATCTCTTTTGACCATTTGACCATCCTATGTGGAGTCTCGTGGACCAATAGGAGAAGCCGAATCTGAACAGTTGGAAGATTGTTCATTGTGACGGTTATGTGAGGAAGCTCGAAGGACATGGAACGACATGGTTATACTCTATGATTGCAGATTATGATTGGTTGGTTGCATCGATAGATTGCTGGGTGGTTGTATGATCATTAAATGTAATCTAATTTGTAATGACTGTAACTTGAAGGTTCCTGTACAAGATTGTTCATGGTGAATGCTGCTGTAAACAGACACCAGAAAGATAAGTCTGACATTTGTATGTAATCTTTATTGCTGTAATACAAAGTGATTTCTCTTGGTGTGGTGGGTTTTTCTCTTGTAAGGGTTTTTCCACGTATATCTGGTGTTCCTGTGTTATTGTCAAATACTCTATTTTTGTTATTTACTTCATAGTGCATCTTAGTTGAACTGTAATTGAAAAATTAAAAGTATATCTACATTCTTCTCTGAGGTATTGACGTTAGGAGAATTATTTCCGCATCTGATTTTCCTTACAGACTTGCGGTAGAAAGGTTCCCAAGAATTGAAATTGTTCATTATCATAACCTGCCACCTCAATCAAACCAAAACTAAAACCAAACAGCAGCTCGAAGAGCACCACCACAAAATTTATTGAACTTAAAATTATGTCCTTTGAGATTCTCGACTCTATGTCAAAAAGAACCCACATATCCCAGTTGCAATTTATTTTGATGGCCTCTTCATCATCTCGATCTTGGGGTACAAATTTTGGCCCCTTAGCACTATCAAGTTATCCCTAACTTCCCAAAGGGACTAGGGAACAAATCCTTGTGTTCACTAGAGAAAATACATAGGACCCCGAAGATCATTTACACATCTTTGCTACTTCTTGCGCCTCCTTCGATATTGTTGAAGAAAATGTAGTCATTTTCCTTTTTGTTGCATCTTTGGAAGGTCGAGCAACATAATGGTTCATGCAACTCACAGAGGGAAGCATTACGGACTGGAATATTCTCAAAGATAGCTTTCTTAAGAGATTTAAGATTTTGGTCAATACAAGAGCTCACTTAAGGACTATTTTTGATATTCAAAGGAATGAGAATAAAAGTGGTAGGAGTTTTATTGACAGATTCATCAGGATTTTGAATCAAATCCCATGTTCTAGTAGGCCTAGTGGAACTAATCTGGTAGCTACCCTTATGTATGCCTTTCCTCTAAAAAATCATTTTATCTTGAGGAGAAGAGGTGTATTTGACTTCGAGGTGATAAAAAATGAAGCTCTAAGAATTGAAGAAGAATTAGTGAGACATTGTGAATGATTGGGTAGTGGAACTGTTTCCATTTCGAGTCTCCTTCCAAGGGACGTTCTTAGTTTTTAATGATGAATCACTCCAAGATGACCCTTTGAATTTGATTCCACTGCAACCGCTGAGAATATCTGTCTCACAAAGCCAAAGATACAAGTGAAATTGAACTTTCAGGACCAGAGAATGAGGATTCTAATGATGATGATGATGATGATTTCTATGGTCATGATAGCATATATTCTGATGCTACAATTCGAAAAGATATCAAGTGCTCACTCAACCCCGATGCTACTCAAGAAAGGATAGAGATTCAAGAGAATGATTTCATGAAGTCCAAAGTCACACAAATTCTTGCTTCAAAAGTAGAAAAGAAAGAATGATTCACTCCAAAGAGTGATACTTAGTGGAGGGAAGAGAGAATGGAAGTATGCGTTGGAAAGAATTGCAAAAAAGAATCGTCAAACGTTCACACAAAATCACAACTTCCAACAAAGGTCATGTTCATATGTAAGCTAAGAAGTGAAAGTTAATGATTCTAGAGATACATGTGATTCCCAGGTCCTAGTAGAATTTATTCTGATTGATGGGACAACTGCACTTAACCAGGTGAATGAGACCTATTGTTTTTCATTCATCGAATAGTGTTTAGGTAACTCTGTTCTCATTACACAAATGACCACTCTAAAAGCTGAGGTGACTAGTGAAGTGGTATAGGAAGGGAATTGGAACATTTTCATTCAGTGGCTGATTCAAACATTAAAAAGAGGAGTGCAAACACTTCTTTATGATGTAAGTTTTTTCACTTTTTTGTTTCCAAAGGTACCTTCGAGGTGTGGTTATGTTGGTCTTAATCGTTGGGGGTGTTGGCGTTACAATTCGCACCTCTGGAGTGTGTATTGGCAACACATAGCTATGCATAGTGCATAATGACTGCTCTTCAAATTAGGAGGGGAAGCTCCCTCTTTTGTTGATATGCGTGAAAAAGTAAATTAATCTAATTCCTATCTTTTTGACTCAGTTGGAAGAGGCACAAGGTTAATAAAACCAATACATTGCAGCTAAGGTTTTTCTTTGGTTTTGCAGATCTTAACTACAACTAACTTAATGCTTAAACTATCCTATTTCCTCAAGAGAAATAGAGCATGAGGATTTAGGAGCAGGTAATTGGTATACAATAAAATTTAAGTCAGGATTTCCAAGGAGGTAGGACACTTATTCAAGGCGTAGGATGAAAGAAAGGTTATTGACAACAACATCAAATCTAAAATTAGTTCTGAGGATTCCTAAGGAGGCGGGACACCTATCCGAAGTGTGGGCTGAAAGTAACTTACTCGAAACAACACTTAAACGATAATATCTACTTATAAATTCCCAAGGAGGAGGGACTCCTATCCGAGGTGTAGATATGAAACAAAGATTATTAATCAGAACATCATGTGATAAACTTTATTTCTAAATTCCCAAGGAGGAGGGACTCCTATCCGAGGTGTAGATATGAAACAAGCTTATTAGAAATAAATATAACCCATGACAAAAAATTGTATGAAGGAACTATCACACAAATAAATGATCAACCAACTTTATATTAACAAAGTGAACAAGTACAGTATAACAATATTGCACAACAAGGCGAGTCAACAATTTATTATCAAAGGAAAAGTTCGTGAACAGATACTAAATAGCAATAGTATAGGAAAATTGGGCTCAACATGTATGCTATCAAGCGCAAAAGTTAATTACAAATGAGCAAGGGTGCTCTTATTTATAGAACTTCAAGGAGTAGGGAACCCTAAAATCTCCTTGAGTTTACAATCAGTCTTGCAAGTATGCAAGAGTTTATTCTCTAAGTCTAACTGTAAGCAACTAATCAGTTAACTGGAAAAAAAACCATCAGTTAACTGAACTAAACTAAAATAAAATGGACGTGTGCAACATGAAAGTACTTATTGAAATGAAATTCAACTGATAACTAACATCAGTTAACTAGATCCTAACTAAAAGTTTGACCTCCTCCAAAAGATATCCCGAAAATGAGATAAGTGTGCATGAAATCAGCAATCAAAACTCAAGAATGACGTTGATTTGACTGCTGCTTATGACTCTATCCTTGGGAATAACTGGAGATCCATCTATATGTCTACTCCAAGCCATCATGGGCTATCACCTCCTCCATGAATTCATTAACTATCTTATCCTCTGGCACTCTGACGCTATCCAAAATGATAGACTGTCTGCTCAACTCCTCTCCATCCTTGATCACCTTTTGGCACTCTTTGACTTCTTTAGCTAACTTGTTGAAGCTCGTTGACATCACCGAGAAGTGATTCAAATTAGCTGCCACAGGATCACCATCAAGACTATCATGCACTAAACACTGGAACTTAGTCTGCACAACATCGAGATCAATTTATAAACCATCTTCATGAAGATAATGGCATGGGATCTGAGTGACGAATCCGCTCACAAGTTTGAGTGCACCAGTGACATCTTCTTTGATTGCATCTAGCTTTGTAGAGATTCTTTCATATGTTTCCACCTTGAAGAGATGTTGTTCTCTCCAAGAGAAAAGCTTCCTTTTATCCTCATCTTCTACAATGTTGTTGTATGCAACTGCAACTGAGAAATAAGGATCAAGTCCTTCGGTTTTCTCTCTTCCATAGTCAATTCAAGCCGCTGGATTCCCTGACAAAAATCATGTGCCATGTACCTCAATTGATACAACTCTATGAGAAGGTATCTACCTGCAATAATGAAATCCGTGATCCAATTTTCCAAGATCTTGCCACGATTGACTAACCGACCTAGTTTCTATTGACCTGTTGGTGTCTCTTGAAGCTGTGAGAGAATGGCTGCAAAATTCGAGGTTCCATGAAGAAGATCCGAGATGTACTGCCGGAGTTGCTTATTCTCAACCTTGAGGGCTGCCTTATCTTCTCTATCCTTCATGAATCGATCTTCAAGATTACTTGCAACAACCTTAAAGAGGATCATGTCCATGTGCTAAGTGCTCCTGCCAAGATTAGCTTTGACGAAGGTAAAATCACCAACTTCAACTTCATCCAGACTCTTGCTTTCTGGTGGTGTAGCAACTTCAACAATGATCTTTGCTTAAGGAATATTCTCTATGTGCACCTACTTCTTGACCTTCTTGTTTGACTTATCCTGATAGGGATTTCAAAACTCAGATAGATCATCATCAAGCTGATATGAAGGCTTTTGCATTCTTCTTCCCAAAGTCCTCTTGAGCCAACACGAGTGATCCATGTCAACTTCTCAAGGAGAAACTTCTGCTGTTGTATCAACCTGTGGTGGATCTACTGGTACCGAGGCTTCCCAAATTGGTGATTCTGGATTTGATTCGATATCAATGGGAGGTGACTATGGTGAAAATGGTGAACTAGGAGATGAAGACTTGACTTCAACTTGTATTAATGTCTCCACTGGAACTTCTGGAACCTTCTTGATCTGCTTTTGTTTACTCGTGTTTCTTCCCTTTGTGTTCCCACTAACTCTGACACCTTAGGAGGTTTCATGATGATCTTAACTTGGGACCTCGACCTCGATGTAGAAGGTAGTGAAGAAAACCCTGCTGACAGCTCTGCAGTTAAAACTGGCTTTCACCTTCTCTTGCTGTCCAAGAAGTACATGCTAGTCTTGATGACCCCTCTTGACAACTTCTCCACCGAAGTATTCTCCCTGACATACCAATCCGGTTGGTGAAGTGGCTGGCGAGCAACTTGGTCTTTGAAAAATGTACTAAGTAACACCTCTCCGTCATCATTTGAAAAACCCTCATCGTCTTATGATAAGAAATCAACAAGCTGAGGAAGAGTAAGTCTGCAGTAATGACATCGACACACTTTTCAAATTTATCTTCGCAGTTGACCCAAAAGTCCTCAAGTGCTGGCCTGTGTGAATTACTTCGCTATAACTGTGCAACATAATGACCCATAGGATCATAGGAGTGCTTCTCATTGAGGTACATGAGATTGAGTTTTAACAACTCATTCGTCATTAACTTGCAATCAGTGGTTGTTCTGCACTTGTAAATACCCAATCGAAAAAGGAAAGGTGAATGTTTGCTTGTATCGATTGCGAAGAAAAGAGTGAACATTGTGAGCATTTCTCATGAACTCCATGAATAGGAACTTGTCTGTCAGATATCTTGGTAGCATCAGAGGTTCTCTGGTGTAACCATAGACTCGAATGTATGTGAAAGTGGGAAATTGGATGAACCAATCTTCCCAACTCTCCATTGCTGATTTTGCCTCTAGTGAAATTCTGATGTGCATCTCATTATCGAGGTCTCTGACTATCTTCATGAAGAAGTGATCATTCACTTGTTTGAAATCCTATTCAGCTTTTGGGAACTCCAACTGTGAGTAATATTCATGAACATGTTGAATGCCAAGAGTTCCAATGGTCTTCAAAGTTCTATAATTGCCTTGGAATGCAATTAAATAGACCAGATAAGACACCATGTGAAACTCATGGATTTTAAGAAATCTTGTGATTTTTTGGTGAAGACACTCACTAATCAACATGGCTCAGTCAAAGTGTTCCTTATTGTCAATAATCCAGGAAATGACATAGAACATCCACGGTCGGAAAATGTGAGCTTCCTCTTGTCCTATAACCCGGTTGAGCAAAGTAATCAAGACAACTACCTCGTCCTTGAACTCTCCATGGCCAACCTTCTTTGGAATGTTAGTCTTCTATTCTTTTAACCACCTTTGAGCAACCTTTCTCTGAGATCTTTCTTTGTCTCTGTGCCATATCTTGTCACAATCCTCCATGACTATGAAAAAATTATCTGAGTAGGGTGGAATGACAAAGCATTTCTCGACGTCTCTCAGCTTGAGGCTGCAAATGACTCACCCATCAATTGATCGAATTTGTCTTGTGGACGAGTCATATTGCTTTATGCATACAATGAAAAAATCAAGATCAACCACTGTGATGGGAATAAATGCCGCTACCAGCATGAAATATTCCCCCTTAATTTTTTCCCAAAATTAACATTCAAATCAACAACCAAACACTAATTAGCGTTAGCTCCAAAATGTAAACCAACAAAGATAACTCTAACCAAGAATGTTCACCAATATCCCAATGTGGGTGAGGTGATAGCATATGGTCAGAGGATCGTTAGGCATAAACAAAGCTGCAAGTACAATTCATCTGCTGGTGCAGGCATCCACAAGCGGTGGGAATACTCCACTTATTCAGTGGGTGAGTTACAACAATTATTAGGCGGCAAGCTAGCCTTTAAATCCACTCTTCCACTTATTAATGTGGGGGGAATACTGTCCACACAACCACTTATAACGTGGGGGGAAATTACAAAAAAGATATATGTTTATTCTAAAACTCAACCACTCAATTGTGGGAGTGTAAAATAGATATAAAATTGCAGCAATAAAGAAAGAGCTGTTAGTACTACTAATCAACTTTACAATAATGAAAATAAGCTGCAAAACTCAAAGATATGCTTCCAAAATCAACTAATAGCTAGAGTATCACTTCCTCTAACATTTAAAATGATTAAATAATATGAAATTGAAGCACAACCAACAAAATACCAATATTTAATAAGTCTGATAAGAAATAACATAAACAGAAAATTAGACCAGCTGTGGCAAACAACAGCTAAGAGCTAGGTGTCCATATTCCATCCAAGAAATGAGCTAGAAACAAAAGATAACAAAAGGCTCGAATCCCAATGCAACCATAGAAAAGTATGACCTCCTTGGAGAAGTCGACCTTCTCTAGAAAAATTAGTAGTCAAAGATAAATTCCCAAAATTTGTAGAAAGGGGTGCCCCACATAGACATACAACTCGGGCAAATACCCAGAACGAAACAAAATTTAGTAGCGAAGCTATGAGTATAAATTCGCTTCAGCCAATTTCAACAGCAGTACAAACAAATTATAAATCAGCAATCTGTTTGTAAATAAAATCACCATTGAGCACTATCCACACTCCTGAATGAAGCATGGTCTTCAAAAAATCTTCCTAGGAAGCCATAGTTGCAGGCCCGAAGAAAGAATGATTCGCTAAGCTTCCCCTTAGCCAGGTTTTGGATTCATTCTAGCAGCGTAACTTTGCTCTTCAAAAATATGCATAATCAGCTCATCATAAAACATCAATATATAGGCTTCAGTTGGCAAAAGAAGCAACAAAAGACTATTCAAATTCCAAGAAGTTGAATCACTTCAACTTCCCAAAAGGGGCGCCACCTTTTTTGCACTTTACTCTTTGAAATATTAAAATATCATCCAACTTCCCCTTTAGGCGTCCAACTTCACTTTGCAATAACAAAGCATTTAATAATTCATTAAATGCACCATTGACCCCTTAATGACCCTCTTTTAAAAACAACATGAAGTGATCATTCCTAGGCATGGGGGTACAACTGAGAAACATAAAAAATGACTAAGTATAAAACTTATTCCATGGAGATAACCAAACCAAATTCAAGCTGAAGAAGGATACGATGACTTGAGCTGAACTGATGCTGATGCCACTGCCACAAAATGACTTACTAAAATAACCAACTGCTATAAATAGTAAATCCACAACAAAACTCACAGAAATTGAACTGAACTGGACACAGGACTTACAAAAAGTGCAAACCCTAAATTTCCAATACTGCTTAGCCTAAGAGTTTCCAGAAATAGGCTAAAACCCAAAAGAAGAGCGCATGGCTAATTTGGGGACATTACATAGCAATCCAGAACGCTCAAGATTCTTGACTGTCATGTTGCTAACGCTTTCCAACGTGCTCAATTTGACCACTGGATAGACATGACCCAAGTCTATGTTTGAGGTTTTCAAAAAGTCATGAACTAAGACCAATTTGGCCTTGTATTCTATTGGGTTGAATTGCATTTTGAAAATCTAGATTTTTGATTGTAAAGTCGGATATGTTCGGACAACTTTCAGAAAAAGCTAAAAATGGCTCTAGATGAGGCTAAAAATAGTCGGTTGTGGAAATTTTTTTCAAAAATTTCTGAAACATGGGTTTGTAGAGAATTGAATTCTAAGCAAACCTAGATTGTTAGAAACTAAAAAAAATGAGTTTTAGCAAGGCATGCAAAGGCTTTTCAATTAAGAACTGCAGGAGTTTTAGGGTTTCCGGGGAAAAATTTTCCCGAGAAAAACTAGAACATGGGTTTTGTAGGCGTTGATGAGCTGAATAGACGCAAATGATTTGATTTTGGAAAAATTGAATTTTTGGCCCGCATGTAAAAGAATCTTTCGAAAAAGGCATAGTGCTTCAAAAATGGAAGCAACAGGGAAATTTCCTTGAAAAAATCTAAGACATGGGTTTTGCTGCCGACACTGAAATATGTGAACCCAAATGATTAGATTTTGAAAATTCTATCATTTACTTTGACATGCGAGAGAAAACCTCTGAAAATGACGCCTTCTCCTTGACTGTGATTTGATGAAGTCTGCATGCACTAAAAAAATGAAGTCTGAAAAATAAATCCTCTGAACAATCTAGACCCAATACTGCGAAGAACACTAAAAATTGTCACTTGTAGCGCCTTTAGATCTTTGCTTGCTCGAGAAAATATGTGTTTGCTTCCACCTGTGATGAGAATAATGGTTTTCTAAATGACTTAAATAAATAAATTCATGTCTTAAGGCATCACAAATGCATGGAATTCCTAAATATAGGCGCCACCTTCTGATTGGACCTCATATTCAGTTAATTGGATGAAATAATAAGCCCTAAATTGGGCACCACCTCTATGCACTTCAGTTAACTATGCATGCAAAAATAAATTCGCCCTTTGCAAGCAACAATTAAGTCAAGATGAAGTCAACTCATAAGTTAAACCGAAGATTAAATATTATTTTAAGATGAGTTCTTAACCTCCACCTTTATAGGGCATCACTTTACAGTTGAGTTCAAAAGTCAAAGTTTGACTTTGGGCGCCTTTACTCCAGGCTTAGAAAATTTCTTGAAAATTCAACTGCAAACATCACTAGAGCCTATGTTCGACCACTGATTCTGATTGACTGATGTGTCCAAAAGACTAGATGACAATTTCATTGAAGAGCAGGATCAAAACTGACAAGGAACTCCTTGAGGCTACAAAACTTGAATTTGACATTAGAGGCTTCAAAATTCAGGGCGTCCCTGGCCTCCAGGGGCACTTTTCTGCTTCAGACTTAGTCAACTTTCATGCATTTTCATCATTTTGAAGGTGATTTTGACCTTACTTCATCTCACGCTCTCAGGTAATTGGAAAAACTTTAGAGCTGGCTAGAAGACTCACTGCGTAGCTGGCTCAATTTTGAACATGAGTTCTTGGAGAGCACTTTTCCTAGAAACATCATTTGCTAGCTGAAAAACATGGGCGCCCCGTTGCCTCCAGGGGCGCTTTTCCTCCTAGACTTAGCCATTTTTCTGACTAGCTGAATCTCCACTTAATCCCCGGTTGCAAGCGACTGACTTGTCCCCTGACCCGGTTGAGGTATGCAACAAAAATCTAGAAGCATCACAAATAGGATGAGTATCTGAGATAACCTAAAAGACTGCATTTAAGGCTACAAAACCTTGGCTTTTGCTATTTTTGACATTTTGACCATGATAAAACCTTACGTTTGACTCCTGATTCTGACAGTTCAACAACTCAAATTAACCCATTAGCGAATTCATTGTGAAGCTTGATCAAATCTGAGACAATCATCCTGGGTATCATTTGCTCATAAACTTTCATCTGGTACCTCAAAAAGATGGGCGCCCCAAGCTAGTAGGCGCGCTTTTGTCTCCAGTGTTAGTCAAATTTTCATCCCCCTCATTTCTCGTTCAATCTCCATTTTTTAGTTGCTAGACAGATTTTTCAGGCTAGATGATAGGGTCATTACGAAGCTAACAGTATTCCAGAGAAGTCTTCTTGGAAGTGACAAATCCCAAAAAGGTAATATAGGCCTTTGAAATCTAGGGCGCCCTTGGCCTCTAAGGGCTCTTTTGTCTTTAGAGTTACAAATTTTTTGATGAATTTCACCATGATGAAATCCCCTCCGTGACGAAGCATCATTTCAAACATATCTCGCCATAGAATCTTCATTGGAGCATTTTAATCTTAAATTTCGACACCTGGTAACTGGCCATCTGCCATTGATGACCTCAAATGTCATAACTTTTCTCTCAAAAAAGTGAAAACTACCCACCTGACTTAAACTAAATTTTAATTGAAACTGACTTCACCACTGTGATTGTGAAGTGAAATAAGCCAATCAAAACAAATTTCATTTCAATTTCTAGGGTTTTTGACCTAAAAATAGGGGTCCATAAACCCTAATTTTCATTTTTTTAAAATTTTACCAGTATCTTCCTGACATTAAACTGACTAAAAGCCCATACTTGATTTTCCCAAAAATTGTGTTTTGACGAAACTTTTACAAGGTTTAGACTATTTTAAGAAAAATGCCTTAATGAAGCAAAAAAATTGGTTTGGGTACAATATTAGGCTCCGATAGGTGACCATGTCAGATACTTACGACATAGGAGAATCTAGAATCTCTGGGTTTTGTAGACCAATGACTTTATCAATTGGGCATCGGAGTCAGGACTTTCCCTAATCACTCAAGAAGTTAAAAACTTTCCTAAAAATCACCTAAAACAAGACTACCTAAAATCACCTAAAACACGAAAAACAAAAATAAAATTACTGAAAGAAAATTACTCCACCCCCAAAGGAATGAAGTACTTTGGATATTTTCCAGTACATGGTAGCGGGAAGAGCCTTCCATCGATGCCATTTCTACTTAAAAGGTTTCACTTCTCTTTTGATGGGCATTGCAGGAGGCAATCCCTCTAGGATGAAGATTCTCAGGTATTCGCACACCCAAGCAAAGGTACTATGAAAAAAGTCAGAATACGATGCAAATGGGAAATTTGATACCCATGAGGCATTAGTTTTGTTGTCATCCATCCTTGGGATGTTGAATTCTTCAAACCAGTCGATCGAGTTCCAAACTCGATTTCTATAATGTCGTAGGTGATCTTTTCTGACTTGAAAATATCCTTTGAACAGCTCATCGATCAAATCTACATCACCTTTAACACATAGGAGTTTGATTCCCATGTATTTGGCATCTTTGAGGCCTAACAAAAGTGCCTCTTTTTCAGCTTTAGTGAATTCCAATTGTAGGCAATTTGCAACTGGGTACCACTATTCTTTAGGGGAGATGATGAATTCCCCTGCTTCTGAACTTGTATCTAAACAACCTCCATTGAACTATATTTTCCATAACTTTGTATCCTATGTCGGTCTCTTTTCAAAACAAGCAATGTTTTGGTCTTTCATTTCTATCTCTGACAAAGTTACATAATTATCAAGACCCGTTTTAGGCTTTCCTTCTACTAGACCAAATGATGTGAGCACAACCTACTTCTTTACAACATTGAGAATCTAATCTAGTTGTTCTAGATGGTCCTCAAGATATTCTAGTTGAGATATTTGTACCTTGGTCTTCATCACGGAAGCTACGATGTCAAAATTTGCTGAAGACATCTCTTGAGCAACTGGCATAGTGTTCTCCTATGAAGATCTGGGATTGGAAGTGAGAGACACTTCTTTTCCTTCTTTGTTTGGTTTCCGTCTTTCTTCTTCTTTATGTGATTTAAAGTGTTGAGCACATGTCAACATAGGCATTGAAACATTTTCATGATTTACCGCAGGAGAGTATTGGCGGTATTCTTCTTCTCATTCTTGATTTACAGTTTCTTTATCAAAGTATCCCGCAACGGAGTCACCATCGAAGTTGTCTGTTTGTGGTAAAAAATGTTCGAACTTGGTGTTGGTACAAAACTAGAATTGGGAACAACTTCAGTGTATCCCATGATTTGGTTCATCCTTAGGTTCTCAGGACATGTGGATCCAGTATGTGCATTAGTGTCACGAAAACAACAAAATACTGCACTGTGTGCAACTTCAATGATTGGTCTTGATGGAGATATTGGAAACCGTGGTTGAAGATTATCTCTCTTTTACTGGTACAGTTGTTGAGCTAGAGATTTGATGGAATTTGTTTTCATCAAGCTGGAAGTAATCATATCATCCTCCAACTTGATGGCGTGTTCTTGCGCACTCTTCAACTCTGTTGCTTTTGCTATCTTGAGGAAGAAGGCTATCTCTGATGGAAGAGCATTTATGAAACAACTCATTAGAATCTCTGGTGATGGATCGAGTGTAGAAGAAAGTCTTCTAACAAGATGATTAAATCTTGCTACAAAATCCCTCATGTGCTCATTGTGCTCCATCTTTGAATTTGTAAGTTGGTCAAACAATAGGTGTCTATCTTTAGCGGGCTTGAATCTCGCCAAAGATTTCTCGCTCATAGTTTCCTAGCTTGTGATACTGCCCGACGCCAGGTGATTGAACTAGTTGGAAACATTTCCTACAAGATTCTAGACAAAGAGACACACCACGATGTCTTCATGTGCTACATGCAAGATGACACAAGCCATTGTGAACACAAAAAAATGTTCCTCTGGGTGTTGAGTTTTGTTGCCGTGAAATCGGGGAAAGCACTTCCTTGACCCTTTAGGTAAGTCATGATTTACCTGAAAATACAAAGGTCCAATGTTATTACCCCAAGGTAATGGGGGTGGACATTGCTGGCAATATTGTTGTTATCATCCATTGCTTCTGTATGGATCATGCAATAGGATGCCAAAGTGTCATTCCCGTGAAATAAGAGCATTTAGCTTTTCTTGAAGTTTTCTTGCCTCATGCCCCATGGTGGGCGCTAGAAAACTGTTGGCGTTACAATTTGCACCTCTAGAGTGCATATTGGCAACAAACAACTATGCATAGTGCATAATGACTGCTCTTCAAATTAAGAGGGGAAGCTCCCTCTTTCACTGATATGCGTGAAAAAGTAAATTAATCTAATTCCTATCTTTTTGACTCAGCTAAAAGATGCACAAGGTTAAGAAAACCGATACATTGCAACTAAGGTTTTTCTCTGATTTTACAGATCTTAACTACAACTAACTTAATGCTTAAACTATCCTATTTACTCAAGAGAAACAAAGCATGAGGATTTAGGAGTAGGGAATTTGTATACGATAAACTTTAAGTCAGGATTTCTAGGGAGGGGGGACACTTATCTAAGGTGTAGGCTGAAAGAAAGGTTATTGGCAACAACATCAAACGGTAAATTAGTTCTCAGGATTCCCAAGGAGGCGGGACACCTATCCAAAGTGTGGGCTGAAAGTAACTTACTGGAAACAACACTTAAATGATAATCTCTACTTATAAATTCCCAAGGAGGACGAACTCCTATCCAAGGTGTAGATATGAAACAAAGATTATTAATCACAACATCACACGACAAACCTTATTTCTAAATTCCCAAGGAGGAGGGACTCCTATTTGAGGTGTAGATATGAAAGAAGATTATTAAAAATAAATATAACCCAGGACAACAAATTGTATGAAGGATCTATCACATAAATAAACAATCAACCAACTTTATATTAACAAAGTGAAGAAGTACAGTATAACAATATTGCACGACAAGGCGACTCAACAATTTATTATCAAAGCAAAAGTTCTTGAACAAATACTAAATAGCAATCCTATAGGCAAAGTGGGCTCGACATGTATGCTATCATGCGCAAAAGTTAATTACAAATGAGCAAGGGTGCTCTTTGTTGTACCCAAAATACATTTTTGCTTCAATAAGACATTTTTATTAAAATGATCTAAATGATGTTAAATTGTCGCTAAAAGTATGTTTTAGGTCAAACAAAAATAGGATTTTTGTAGGTTTGTGTCAAGGAAGATACTTGCAAATTTATGAAATTTTGAAAATTAGGGTTTCGAACCCCTAGTTTTAGGAAAACCCTTAAAAATAGGACCTTCCCATAAATGATTGAAAATGATTTTGATAGGATCAATCAACTTCACGATCACACTGGTCAAGTCAAAATCACCAAAAAGTTTGTTTTACTCTGGTGGGTCTATTTTCATTTTTCAGGAACAAAGTTAGAACCTTCGTAACCATTAATGGTAGAATGACCAGTACTAGGTGGTGAAATTTAAGCTTCAAAAGCTTCAATGAAGAATCCATGGAAAAAATGCTTGAAAAGATGCTCTGCGATGGAGGGGGTTTTGAAAAGTAAAAAATGCTAAAAATTGACTAAGTCTGGAGAATGCACACCTTGCTACCAAGAGGAGGCTATGCAGTCAAATGCCTTAGTCATTTTTTTCCAACACCCGTACACGCAGCATGATGAAGGTGATTGCTAGGATGCACACGTCCGCATCGTCAACGACACTGCTCAAACTAGTCAAGTTACATGACGAACGTGAAATGCAAAGGGATGAAGATTGCCAAAGGAAATGATGAAACTACAAGCTAAAAGTGCCCTTGTTGGACAGGGGTGACCTTGAATTCAAAGGGTCAAATAGAGTCAACTTTTACCAAGGCAATCATCTCCTTTGTGTTTCTGCTGGCTTTCTGATGTATCATCAAGCAAGGTCACTTGATTCCTCAATCACCAGTGAAGGTAAGCGAGGTTAGGAGATGTTGCAAGCAAGTACTATAAAAAATGGTAGTGAAACATGGGAAAAAGTGCCCCTGCTAGGAAGGGGCACCCAAGAGCAAGATGATCCAGATGTCACTTTTGAATGAACTTGTCTTAAGGTGATCTCCTCGACATCAGCTTAGCTTTGCAAAAAACCTGTTCGTCAGCCTATGAGACATATGAAATGAAAATTGTTGATTGTTAAAGCATGCAAAATGGAGGGTAAATCAATGCATATCAAGGAAAAAGTGCCCCTGCTGACCAGGGCGCCCTTCATTTTGAGTCACTTGATGAGGTTTTCAACAACTGCTTTCTACAAGGAATTTTTTCAGCACCCTCTCAACTTCACGATCAATCCAATTGCATGTTCATAGGACCTGTCAAGCATTCGAAAATGAAGATCAAGAAAAAAACACCAAAGGTGAAGGCGAGATGAAAGACACAAGAAATTGACTAAGTGTTAAGGAAACTGCACCTTCCTAGAAATAGGCACCCAAATTTTTGGGAAATTAGATGCAGTCTGTAAGCTCAGTAACCTCCAAGATGACCTTCATTTTGATCAATCTCAACAATGACATCATCAGTGAAGACAACAGATAAATCAAACATTTGACGACGAAGATCAAACTAGGACCATTTGTGAAAGTTTGCAAACTAAAAATAATAAGTCAAAAGGTTAAAGGCGCCCCTGTAAGCCAAGGGCGTCCAAGCTTTTGCGGCACTTAAATAAAATTTCAGGATTCGTGAAGACAATCATCCTTTTTGGGAAAAAACTAGTTATTCATCCCATGTTTTAGCAAGATCACCAGAATCATCAGTCATCGGTGATCTTAGATCAGAGCATGGAGCGTCAAATTGGAGGAATTGAAGAACACTCGGGAAATTGACTAAGTCTAGTGGGAAAATGCACATTCTTGGAAAAAGGCACCCAAGAATTAGAGGCATTAGACTCAGGTTTTGAGCTTTGCAGCTCCCAAGCACACTTCATCAGAGTTGTTCCATCTCAGAAATGGATCTGTTAGCGACACTTCAAGATCAACTAAGCAGCCAGAGTTAGGGATCGAATGAAGGCATTTCATCACAGAAAATAATGAAAGGTGTTCAACTCCTCAAAGGGATGCCTAAAGTCAAAGTAAGACTCAATTGACTAAAGTTAGGATATTTTGAAGTATTTTCATGTCTAAAACATCCCCAGATTGGTGGAAATCATTGTTGTGAACTCCAGATCAGGCTAAAAGACTCCTCCACCATGAGTTAGCGCCCAAACTTGATGCATTCAATATCAATCACTATATATCAAGCCTACGCATCATAATTCAACATATTTCTTTGTAGGTTGAATCCAAGAACAACATTTTTCTCTCCAAGATGTCTTTTGAACATCTGACAGAGGGGTTTTCATTGTTCTTCATATTTTTGAAGATCAGTTGCACAGAGGGACAATTTATCAAATGTTGCATCTTCAGGCATAATTTTTCCAGAGAGGAAGTTGATAACTTCCAAACTTCTTCTTGTCTTTTTCCTCTATTCTTGCCTTAGAAATTCTTGCATGTCCAAATAAATGGAGGCTATTCACAAATCTGACCTTCTGGGTATGATTAGCACATCTTTTTCAACAAAACCCACATGTTGGATTTTTCCAAAAACAGTAACCTTGCTGCTGCTATTTTCAGGGTTTTCCTGAAAGAGTCACAATTTTGAAAATCAGACAAACTGGGTTTGTTCAGCTTTGAAGCACCTACAATACCCAAGTGTCATATTTTTTCTGGAAAAATACTTCTCGACAGGGGCTATTTTTAGGGGTTTTCAGAAAAGTTACCTAAACAGTATCGTGTGCACAGTCAATCTTTATTTTTTTTAGAATGCAGTTCTCCCAAGTCTAATACAAGACCAAAATGGTCTTGGTTCATGATTTCTTGAAAATGATAGACACCGATCTACATCAAGTACACCTAGAGGTCGACTCAGAAAGGTTGGAAGGCATTGACTAATGCACATTACAGAACATCGAGCAATCTAGATTGCTTGAGGCTGCATCAATCCCCATCATAGTACAAAGTGTGAAATTTGTAATAGCTTGCATTAAGCATTACAACCCTATCATGCAAGAGATTCGATTAGTGGATGGGAAATTGATATGCAACCTTAAGCCTGGGGATGTCGAAAGGTGATTTTCCATTCCACCATGTATGGAAAGTGTGGTCATATCTGTGAGAGAATGCAAAAAGGAATTCAAAGTGCCAAAAGATAAGTTCTAGAAGAGAATGGAAGAGAAATGTGTTAAAGGGAAAAAGGCCAACTTACCTAAGAATGTGGGACGTAGAGAGTTTCGGGATGAGTATGCAATGATGATCACTCTACTCATCCACATCACTAGTCAAGAGGAGGTGAACAAATTTCAGTCATGGATGTACTATATCATTGCCAAAATTTTAAGCAACAAAGAGCATTATGACTAGCCTGCCCTCATTAGTGACACACTCCACAAGCACATGACTGGTTTCTTAGAGGCTCACAGGTTTAACATGTGCTCATATCTTGTATACCTGATTGCCTTCCAAGGCCAGTTCAAAGCATTAAACATTGTGGGAACTTTGGGTGTGCAAAAGGTCCACGAGCATTTCCCGTGACTTGAGTTCACTCAAGCAGAAAGACATTTAAAGTGGATGAATGATCTCTTCCTAATGCACACCGTGAGAGACCTCAACCATGAGATGCATATACGCATATCACCAACAACGAAAGAGGCACTGGTGGATTGGGCAGATTGGTTCATCCAATTCCCCACCTTCACCTACATACACACATATGGATACGATGGTCATCCCGCCATGTTACCTCGCTATCCATCAGATAGGGTGGTCTTCAGGGAATTCTTGCGGTAGTTGTCCGAGGTACATTCTCATCTGTGTAACAAATGCAAGATGGTCGTGAAATTTCCTTTCCAGATGGGACTTTACAGGTGCAAGACAACAACAAATGCCAAAACCATGGGCTAGGAGATGGTGAGACTTAATCTTAAGTATCTCGTCGAGAGATAATCATATGATCCTAGAGGCCTCTATGCTGCACACCTTGAGCAACACTGTTCACACGAGTCTTCCATGGAGGACTATTGGTTCAACTGTGAATATGAGTTCGATGTACGGAGACACAATTACAACCAGTTCAGACTTCCACAAATTGCTGACTTTATGTCAAAGGATGTGGAAGGCCTATCCGATGATGACAGGGAAGTTATTCTTCCTTCATTATTTTTAGATCAGGTTGAATCACAACCACTTGGAAAATTGGATTGGTATCCCAAGAAAATTACGTCTATTGAGAAAAGGACATGTAGGGTTGTCAGAAATAGCCAGCTCTACTTGGACAACAAAAGGATGAGGAAGGTAGTAATTCCCTGCATAGAGCCACCACCAGTTCATTCTTCACTACCTTCCACGTCGACAACTAAGCCGAGATATAAGTAATGGAGTAACCCTCTCAAATGAGCCAGAATGTCTGGACACACAAGGGGAAGAATACCGATTGTTGATACAAATCAACAAGAGGTACATGTGGAGACAACCACAAACATAGCTGAGCCAGTCATGGAAATAGCTGAGACAGAGCCAGTGATTGAGACAATCATAGTTGAGATAAAGCTAATGATGGAATTAGTTGCAGATGATGCAATACCAGAGGTGGAAGCAAAGCCTCCCACTTTTCCACACCATAACAGTCACCAGTCCCCATTGACTTGGATTTTCCACCATGCGATACAATCCCATTCGTCAAGCATTCAAGGGCCTAACATTCCTCCTTCCAGCTAGGCTAGTCAAGACTCAATTTGGCTTGAGATTCTCCTAGGAATAAAGAGAGAAAGGCCATCCTACCAGTTGGACTTCACAAAATTTTTCCATGTCCCTCAAGACATGCCAGTAAAGAAGCTGAAGAAGCAGGTCCATGTAGGAAAGAATGCTAACAATAAATTTGTCATGGAGACAATTGCGCCACTTGAAGACATGAATGCACATGAGGTAGGGGTTGATGAATTCACCTTGTTAAAATTCAACCTTGGTAAGACCACACGTCACGTGGAGGAAGATCTCCTTGAAGTTGCTTTAGTAAGTGTCAAGGAAAGAATGGCTAAGGACGACAAAGAAAAGCAACCTTAAATGTTGAAAACCAACATCTAAGATTATGTATATCTAGATTGATGCACTGTACACCAAACATATCTATCTTTCCTTGAGAGTTGCTAGACCTCCCCATGGAGAAAAATCATCACCAATTGATCTTATATGGAAAAAACTTGAGAAATCAAGTGGAAGAATTTGTCATCAGAGGACGGTGTATACTTGCAAATTTGTACCAGTTAAGGTGTAGAGCCCATGATCTTCATTCAAAGATTCAAAAATTAGAGCAAAAGGCAAAAAAGAAGAGGCCTGGGGATGAGATCACTATCTTAGACTTGCAGATGGCGTACCAATCAGTGACTACAGAGGAGAACAAGCAACATATTTTTGCTTGGAAAGAATAGCTTGCATATAAGGCGAAAGCATATGACACCAACTCTGTAGAATTGATTGAGTACTGATAGGTTGTGGCAGGTGTTATCAAGTTTGTGAGAATGTTGGTAACATCCATCCCTTTCCTTTACTAGCACGAAGGAGGTGCATACATCGATCTAGCCAAAGTGAAAACACTATTCCAAAATCTCATCCGTGATAGTTTTTGTGGTGAGCTTGCTAGTTGTGAGTTGAGTAAGATTGCTATGATGTCAACAAAGCTGGATGATGCAGCTGCAAAGTGTATTGAATATAAACAACAGATTACGAGT
Source organism: Sequoia sempervirens (assembly GCA_007258455.2). NCBI lineage: Eukaryota > Viridiplantae > Streptophyta > Pinopsida > Cupressales > Cupressaceae > Sequoia > Sequoia sempervirens. The sequence continues at coordinate 106,212 of VDFB02380289.1, read as the reverse complement.
GGTGATGAGATGCTGAGGTGACATTTCATCATCCTAAGAAGCATTGATTGCCCAGAGGTAGAAGAAGTCAATGATTGGCTAGAGGAGTTGTTGACTAGAGGTGAAGAGGTGTAAAAACACCCAATTAGGATGTCCTACCCTCCAAAATAACATTTATGGTATTAGGAGTTAACTTGATGCCTCTTTCCAAGTTAACTCACTAACCCATTGATCATGCATGTCTATTTCCACTAATTCTAGATGTCTATTCTAGATCTCCACTAATTTTGGGTCTCTATTTTGGAGGCACTTCTGTATTTGGAGTTCACTTTTAGTTTAGTTTCAGTTAATTGAAGTAGATTTCCTGTTAACTACTAGCTTACCTACTTTTAGACATAGGAATAAATCTTGCAGATTGGCAAGAACTCATTGTTAACTCAAAGAGATTTTAGGGTTTCCTACTCCTTTGAGCTTCTATAAATAAGAGCCTTTGCTCATTATTTTGTAACCTTTATTTACTACACAAAAGTACTGCGCCATTATGTTAACAAGCTTGCAAGTCTATATTTGTTCACTCTTGGATGAGATTTTTTTGGTTTGATAAGCAATTGTGTATGATTTTGTATCTTTGTTGTCCCAAATCTTTGTAATTTGTTGAGCAAGTTTGAAGAAATAAATCAAAAGGAATATGCAATTTGAGCCAAAGTTTCAAGTTCTATCAACATCTTTTTCTTATAATCTATTGTTTCAATCCACCCCTTGGACAAGTGTCGTTACCTCCTTGGGAATTTTGATGTTAATAGTTATCGTTTGATGTTGTGTAATGATCTGTATTTTAGCCTACACTTTGGACCGGTATTGTCACCTCCTCAAGAATCCTGATATCAAGTTCATCATCCTTTGTTGTTTCTAGTAAGTTGCATTTTAGCCTACACCTCAGAAAGGGGTTCCTCCTCGGAAATTTTGAGATTCAACTTATCGTAAGAGTGTTCGCTTGCATAAGACCTTATTCTAGTGTAGATCTAAAAGTTCAAAGCCTTTAGATGCATTCTGAGAGACAATTGACACAAGTGATCAAACCATCCCATTCCTGCTCCTATGCTCTCTTGCTTTGTTTATCTAGAGGAGATAGTATACATTAAAAGTTAGCTTAGTTGTAGTTAAGATCTGCAGAAACCAGAGAAAACCTTAGCTGCAACACATTGTGTTTATGCACCCTTGTGTCCTACCACTGAGTAAAAGATAGGAATATTAGTCCATTTTACTTTTACACAAACATCAACAAACAAGTGGGAGCTTTCCCTCCATAATTTGAAGAGTAGTCATTACGCACTGTGCATAGTTGTCCATTTCCAATAAGCACTCTAGAGGTGCTAATTGAAACGACAATAGTTTTATGGCTCCTACCGTGGGGTAACGAGGCACAAAAATTTAAAGAAATCCAATGCTTTTATGTCATGGGAATGACTATCTGGCATCCTTGGGCTTCAGTTGAACAACCTGGCCTCACACACTTGATTCTTTAGCTGAATTTCACATTCATTCAAGGAGAGAAATCATACATTATTAGTAGCCTGCACACCTTCATCTTCAAGAAAAATACATCACCTGCTCAGTGGAGAAACACAACTACTACTATGGACGAGGAAGAAGAGAAAGCTGATCTTGCAGCCGAAAGGCCAATATTACCACCTTCTGTATGATAGTAAACACCTTGGCTTATCAAGTGTATACAAGGAGGATAATAAATCCTCTATTTGAAGAAGACGTTGGAGAAGCATCCAACGTAGAGAAAATCTTCCAAGAGGTTCTTGATCACTTTCAAGAAGAACAACAAAAAGGAACCTCTAGCTCAAGCAATGGGTGACAACGACAACAACAACAACGACAATGGTGGTAATGTGAGAAATGAAAGACGTCCAACCCCATTTCCTTGGGGCAATGACATTGGCCCATTGGCCCTACAAGGACACCATGAACTTCCCAAAGGATCATGAAATAATTTCTCGAGATTCTATGGTGACGAGGCTTGACACCCCGATGAGTATATCTCAGCATTCACAACATCTTGCTCTGTTTTGTCTGTAGCTCATGAAGATATCGTCATTTGAATCTTTGTCAAATTTTTTGAGGAAAATGCTACATACTGGTTCAACCACCTATAACCAGGTATTATCACAAGTTGGGCAATCATGAGTGAGAAGTTCTTGGAAAGGTTCAAGTCTGCCGAAGATAGCCATCAACTGTTTTCCCGTTTATCAAACTCAAAGATGGAGCCCATTGAACCAATGAGAGAGTTTGTAGCAAGGTTTAATCGCCTCGTTACACGTCTCTCTCACACACTCAATCCATCAAATGAGATCCTAATGAGAAGCTTCATCAATGCCCTCCCCTCAAAGACAACATTTTTCTTGAAAGGAGGCCACGAAGTGGACTTGCTTATTCCTCAAGAAAAAGCTATTGAGCTCGAGGATAATATGATCACATCAACGAAGATGAAAGATGATGCTATTAGACCGCTGGTCCAAGTGTTGGTGGATCCATTGCTACATAAGGTAGCAAATGAGGTGACTATCCTCAAGAGACAGTCACCCAATAAAGGGAAGAAAACACTACCCACACCACCACCATATCAAGAACAACAACAATACAAGCCTCAACAGCCTTATCAACCAAAGAGGAACAATTTTCAACCTTTCAATAATTATAAGCCTAGGTATTCAGGACCTTCGCCAAGACAGGTAGAGGCCGAAAAGTCTAATGTATTATGCTATTTCCATGATATAGATGAACACATCAGATCTGCATGCCCTAAGAATAAAAGGATGAATTAGATCATGGGATATGCTAAAGCCGCACCAAGCTCAAGTTCTACATCTTTACCAAATGTGAACATTGTCTCACCACAAACAGAGAACTTCAATGGTGACTCTGCAATGGGATACTTCCATAGGGAACGTAAAAATCAAGAAGAAGATTACCGTTAGTATTCTTTCGCTATCAACACAAGAATATTTCAACACCTGTGTTCACACATGCCCAACACTTCAAAGCATAGAAAGAAGAAAAAGAAAGACAAAAGTCAAATGAAAAGGGAAAAGAAGTGCCTTCCACTTCTAATTCCAAGTCTTCACAGGAGAATGCCATGCCAAATGCCCAAGATCCGTCTTTGACGAATTTTGGCATCGTGATGTCTATGATGAGGAAAAAGGTATAGATATCACAAATGGTGTATCTCTAGGATCACCTTGATCAATTGGATCAGATTCTCAAGGTAGTAAAAAAGCAAGCTATAATCTAGCCCATGTTGTAGAATCATCCGTACTAGCGGAAGAAAAGCCGAAGCCTTTCTACATATCTTTGTATATTGAGGGTTCAAACTCAACAACTGTATAATAGAATCAGGAGCTTTGGACAACATCATGCCCTTATAGATCATGAATGCATTGGGAATCTCATGCATTGAGACTCGCGACAAGTGCTACTCACTTGAGTCAAAACCAATGTTGTTAGTTGGTCAATTGAAAGACACCCAAGTAAGGCTAGCGTCCTGTTCGAAGAAGAAGATCATGATGACCATCCTAATAGCTAACATTCTAATTAGTTAAGACATGCTACTGAGTAGGAGCTTCTTCAAATATCTCAGAGGTGAGATTCATTTGGATTGGTTGTACGTGACAATCTCGTTAAAGAAAGGCAACTTCAAGTTGGAACCTGAGGGTAAGTCAAGATTCACGGTGGTGAAGTCCCAGGACCCCCAAGCACAAGTGTTATACCAAGGCATGGGTCCTGGCACATACGTAATGTGTCTGAAGCAACCAAAGAAAAGAAAATGGTTGCATTCGCTACAAGCACATTAAAAGAAATTTCAAAGATGTGGACAATGCAATTCAATGGAAGTTGCTCAACAGTAGGCTTGGGAGCAAGAGTTGTCATCACTTCTCCTGAAGGTAATTTATACCCATTTGCTTACCGTTTGTAGTTTGATAATACAAACAACACTACAAAATATGAGCCGCTCATCCTAGGCCTCAAAAATGCAAGGGATATGGGTATAAGATCCCTCCAAGTCGAAGGCGATGCAAAGATGATCGTCCAACAGATCAAAGAACGCTATCAAGTAAGAAAAAGTCACCTTCTATCTTATTGACAAAGGGTGTGGAACGTAATCGATTGGTTTGAGGCGTTCAACATCGGATACATTCCGCACGAGCACAATAGCAGAGCAGATGCCCTTGCGGTATCAGCTTCTCTTTTCATGCCCCATTCCGACTTCCATTAGAATTCCTTCACCAATGAGCTCATCTATAGGCTGGTTGTCCCCGACAATTGTGACAATTGGAAGATCTTTGATGATGATGATGAATTCAAAGAGTTCCTCTACATGAGGGACAACTATTAAGAGTTATTCTTTGAGGGCAATGCTTCTCCTTTCAAAGAATCCATAGTAGAAGATTCCGAAGCAATGGAATCGGGCATCATCCAATTGAGAGGCAACAATATCTCCAAGGGTCTAGTATCCTTGGAAGACATATTTGATAGGCATGACAGGCATGTACAAGATCAAAGAAATTCAACCAACAAGAAATCTGCCGATTACTGTCAAGTCAACATCGGTATCGAAGACAAGCCCTAGCTTGTTAACTTGGGAAAGTGTTGTACTACAGAGGAAAACAACAACTTTATCTCCTTGTTCAGACCATATCAATACGTCTTCGCCTGGACCTATGGAGATTTAAAAGTCTTCACACCAAAGGAATTGTCTCAAATAATTCCGCTCAATTAAGATGTCAAGCCCTTTAAACAGAAGTAGAGACACTACAACCCACATGTCCAAGATACAATTTATGCGGAGGTGCAGAAGATGGTGGATGTAAAGATCATATTTCCAATCCATCATTCCACCTGGGTGTCTAACATTGTTCCTGTATGCAAGAAGAATGGAGAAATTTGGATCTGCGTAGACTTCAAAAATCTCAACCAATTGTCACTAAAGGATAACTATCCTTTACCCATCATGGAGCACACATTGCCAATGGTAACCGGGTAAAAAATGTTGTCATTACTTGACGGATTTTCCGGATACAACCAGATTGTAGTGGCCAAGGAAGATCAGATCAAGATGGCGTTCACCACCCCGTGGGGAACATTCACTTATGAGATGATTCCCTTTGGCCTCATCAACATCGGTGCCACCTTTCAACGAGCCATGGATTTGGTGTTTGGGGACCTAAAGGATAAATTGATCATCATCTATCTTTATGACCTTACCGCTTTCTCAAAGAAGTGGCAAGACCATTTTCAACACTTAGTGAAAGTGTTCGAGAGATGCAGGTACCATCACATATCATTGAATCCCAAGGAATCCATCTTTGCGGTAACGAAAGGAAAGCTACTTGGCCACATTGTATCCAAAGAGGGAACTCAGATTGACCCTGATTGGGTTAATTCAATCAAAGACCTCTCTCTCCCAAAAAATACAACTCAGGTGCATTCCTTCTTTAGAAAGGTGAACTTCATACGAAGATTTGTACCTGAATTCTTAGAGCTAACGAAAGACATATCAACGATGATGAAGAAGTTGTCCGCCTTCAAATGGAATGAAAAAGGAAAGGAGGCATTTAAAAAAAAAAAAAAGCCATCAGTAAGGCACTAGTGTTGGTTTGACATGATTTCAGTAAAGAATTCATTCTTTATTGTTATGCGTTAGAATACACCCTTTCTACCATACTGACATAGAAGCTGAACGAAGAGACCAAATCACCAATTTACTTCATGAGTAGTAACTTCAAGAACTGCAAGTCCCGATACTCCCAGATTGAAGAGAATGCCTATGTAGTTGTGTGGGCAGTTAAGAATTTCAGATTCTACATCTTGAATTCCCACACAACTGTGTACGTTACAGATCTCCCAATCAAGAGTGTCCTGACTCAACAAGAGATGGGCACCAAAAGAGGTAACTTGATCGCAAGGGTCCAAGAATATGACTTGGAGATCAAGCCCACCAAGCTCGTCCACGGGAGAGGTTTGTGTCAGCTCATAGCAAAAGAAAGTGATATAAAGCACCAAGCTACTGATGGCATTCTAGGAACAAAAATTGAAGAAGACATTCCAATGGTCTTACTGGTTGATTATGCAGAAGAATGGTACACTGAATTGTGGTACTATTTGACTTGTAGAGAATTCCTAACACGCTTGGGAAAACAACAGAAAAGAACTCTGAAATTACAAGCACAAAGCTATGTGCTTAGAGGAAATGTTCTATACAAGTGTGGGCTTGATGGAACGTTCTTGCTATGCGTTAGTAGGGACCAACAATGACGGTTGTTGGAGGAATTTCAAACTCAAGCATGCGGTGGTCACTTTTCATCAAGAGTCACTACGTTCAAAATCCTGCAAACACTGTTCTACTGGCCGACTTTGTTTCACGACGCATACGATTGGGTGCACAAATGCCAAATGTGCCAACAATTTGTTGGAAAACTCAAGCTGGAAGCCCTTCCACTAAGGCCATTAGTCATAGATGCTCCATTTCACCAATGGGGCATAGATTTTGTAGGACCCATCAACCCACATTCCAGTAAGGGACATGTCTATGTTCTTACGGCAATAGATTACTTCACCAAATGGGTTGAGGTGATTCCTACGAAGCAAGCTACTTATGAAGTCGTGTGTGAATTTCTCAAAGAAAATATCATCACATGCTTCGTGGCACCAAGAAAGATCGTGATCAACAATGCTACAAGCTTCTCATCAGAGGAGTTAGTAGAATTCTGTTTTGACTACGACATCACATTGTCCCACTCTTCAGATTACTATCCACAAGGCAACAGACAAGCTGAATCATCTAACAAGAACATCACCACGATCGTGCGCAAGATGGTTGATTCCAATCAATGGGATTGGCACAAAATGTTGTACGACGCTCTTTGGGCTGATAGGATCACACCCAAGAGAGCTATTGGTACTTCCTCCTTCACTATCTTATATGGCACAAAAGTTGTGTTACCCATTACTCTAGAGTTGTCCGCTTTGCAGCTGGCATCCGCCATAGAGGATGAAGAATTTAGAGATCCAATTGAGAAAGGCATCTTGTGTCTGATGAAACTACAAGAGGAAAGGGTGGAGGTAGTCGACAAGATCACTTAACACCAAGAGCGGGTGAAGAAGATCTTCGACAAGAAGGCTCGTCAAAGAGACTTTGAGATCAAAGATAAAGTCCTGTTATGGGACAAGAGACATGAGCCCAAGGGAATGCATGAAAAAATTGACTCCCTTTGGCTAGGGCCATTCTAGATCCATGATGTTGTAGGAGAGAATTCCTATATTCTCTCACATTCAAATGGAAGGCTCTTCCCGCTGCCATACAATGGGAAATATTTGAAAAATTTCGTCCCTTTGGGGATGGGGTGAGTTCTTTGTAAATAAATTTCTTTTGCTTTAACGTTATGTTGTTATGTGTTTCCCCATTCCGTAAAGTATCATCGTGTTTTAGGTGATTTCTTAGGTATTCTTGTTTTAGGTGAATAATAGGTGAACTCCAATTATTAGGTGAATTAGGAAATAAGTCTCGACTCCATTGCCCAACTAATAAGAGTACTGGTTTGCAAAACTAGAGATTCTTGATTCTCCTATGCCGTAAGTATCCAACATGATCACCAGACGAAGCCTAATGTTGTACCCAAAATAAATTTTTGCTTCAATAAGAATTTTTTTCTTAAAATGATCTAAATCATGTAAAATTTTCATCAAAAGTGTGTTTTAGGTCAAACAAAACATAAAATTTTTGTGGGTTTGAGTCAAGGAAGATACTTGCAATTTTTTGAAAATTTGAAAATTAGGGTTTCAAACCCCTATTTTTAGGAAAACCCCTAAAAATAGGACCTTCCCAGAAATGATTGAAAATGATTTTGATAGGATTTAATTGACTTCACGATCACACTAGTCAAGTCAAAATCACCAAAAAGTTTGTTTTACTCTGGTGGGTCTATTTTCATTTTTCAGGAAGAAAGGTAGGACCTTTGCAGCCATTAATGGCAGAATGGCTAGTACCAGGTGGTAAAATCTAAGCTTCAAAAGCTTCAACTAAGAATCCATGGCGAAAATGCTCGAAAAGATGCTTTGCGACGGAGGGGATTTTCAAAAGTATAGAATGCTAAAAATTGACTAAGTTTGGAGAATGCATGCCTTGCTACCAAGAGGAGACTATGCAGTCAAATACCTTAGTCATTTTTTTTCCAACACCCATACACGCAACATGGTGAAGGTGATTGCTAGGATGTATGTGTTTGCATCGTCAATGATAATGGTCAAACCATTCAAGTTACATGGTGAACGTGAAATGTAAAGGGATGAAGATTGTTAAAGGAAATGATGAAACTACAAGCTAAAAGAGCTCTTGCTAGCCAGGGGTGCCCTTGAATTCAAAGGGTCAAATACAATCATCAACTTTTAAAAAGGAAATCGTCTCCTTCATGTTTTTGCTGGCTTTTCAACGCATCGTCAAGCAAGGTCACTTGATTCATGAATCACCGATGAACATAAGCAAGGTTAGGAGATGCTGCAAGAAAGTACTATAAAAAATGGCAATCAAACATGGGAAAAAGTGCCCTTGCTGGCCAGGGGTGCCCAAGAACAAGATGATCTAGATGTCACTTTTGAATGAACTTGTCTTTAGGTAATCTCCCTGGCATCAACTTAGCTTTGCAATGAACCTGTTCACTAGCTTGTGAGACACATCAAACGACAACAACTGTTGATCGTTAGAGCATGCAAAATGGAGGGTAAATTAGTGCATATCAAGACAAAAGTGCCCCTGTTGGCCAGAGGCACCCTTAATTTTGAGTCAGATGATGAGGTTTTCAACAACTGCTTTCTACAAGGCATCTATTCAACACTCTCTTAGCTTCATGATCAATCCAGCTGCATGTCCACAGGACCTGTCAAGCATTCACAAATGAAGATCAAACAGAAAACACCAAAGGTGAAGGCGAGATGAAAGACACAAGAAATTGACTAAGTGTTAAGGAAACTGCACCTTCCTAGAAATAGGCACCCAAATTTTTGGGCAATCAAATGCAGTCTGTAAGCTCAGTAACCTCCAAGATGACCTTCTTTATTTTGATTAATCTCAACAACGACACCATCAACGAAGAAAACAAATAAATCAAACATCTGACGATGGATATCAAATTGGGACCATTCGTGAAAGTTTGCAAACTAAAAATAATAAGTCAAAAGGTCAAAGGTGCCCCTGTAGGCCAGAGGCGCCCAAGGTTTTGAGGCACTTAAATACACTTTTAGGATTCGTGAAGCCAGTCATCCTTTCTGGGACAAAACTGGTTATTCATCCCATGTTTTAGCAAGATCACCGAATCATCAGTCATCGGCGATCTTAGATCAAAGCACGAAGTGTCAAACTGGAGGAATTGAAGAACACTTAGGAAATTGACTAAGTCTAGTGGAAAAATGCACATTCTTGGGAAAAGGCGCCCAAGAATTAGAGGCATCAGACTCAGGTTTTGAGATTTGTAGCTCCCAAGCACACTTCATCAGAGTTGTTCCCTCTTAGAAATGGATCTGTCAGCGACACTTCAAGATCAACTGAGCAGCCAAAGTCAGGGATCGAACGGATTTGAGCTTTCCAACTCACAAGCACACTTCATGAAGATAATGGCATGGGATCTGAGTGACAAATCTGCTCACAAGTTTGAGTGCACTAGTGACATGTTCTTTGATTGCGTCCAACTTTGTAGAGATTCTTTCATATGTTTCCACCCTGAAGAGATGTTCTCTCCAAGCGAAAAGCTTCCTTTTATCCTCATCTGCTACAACGGTGTCGTATGCAACTGCCAACTAAGAAATAAGGATCAAGTCCTTTGGTTTTCTCTCTGCCATAGTGCCACTGGATTCCTTGATGAAGATCATGTGCAACATACATCAACTAATACAACTCTGTGAGAAGGTATCTACCTGCAATAATGATATCCTTGATCTAATTGTCCAATATCTTGCCATGTTTGACTAACTGACCCAGTTTTTATTGATCTGCAGGTGTCTCTTGAAGCTATGGGAGAATGGTTGCAACATTCGAGGTTCCATGAAGAAGATCCGAGATGTACTGCTGGAGTTGCTTATTCTTAGCCTTGAGGGTTGCCTTATATTCTTTTTCCTCCATGACTCGCTCTTCAAAATTACTTGCAACAACCTTAAAGAGGCTCACATCCATGTGCCGAGTGCTCCTACCAATATTAGCTTTGATGAAGGTGAAATCACCAACTTCAACTTCATCCAGACTCTTTCCCTCTGGTGGTGTAGCAACTTCAACAATGATCTCTACTTTAGGAGTTTTCTCTATGTGCACCTACTTCTTGACCTTCTTGTTTGACTTATCCTAATAGGGATTTTCAAACTCAGATAGATCAAGATGGCATGAAGGCTTTTTACTTCTTCTTCCCAAAGTCCTCTCGAGCCAACATGAGTGATCCATGTCAACTTCTCGAGGAGAAACTACCGCTGCTGTATCAACTTGTTTTGGATCTACTGGTACTGAGGCTTCCTGAATCAGTGATTTTGGCTCTGTTTTGATATCGATGGGAGGTGACTGTGGTGAAAATGGTGAACCAGGAGATGAAGACCCGACTTCAACTTGTATTACTGTTTCCACTGGAACGTCTAACATCTTCTCAATTTTATTTTGTTTACCCGTGTTTCTTCCCTTCATGTTTCCACTAACTCTGACACCTTCATGAGGTTTCACAATGACCTTAACTCAAGGCCTCAACCTCGATATATAAGGCAATGAAGAAAACCCTACTAGTAGCTCTACAACTAAAAATATCTTTCGCCTTCTCTTGCTATCCAGGAAGTACATGCTAGTCTTGATAACCCCTCTTGACAACTCCTCCACCAAAGTATTCTCTTTGACATACCAATCCGGTTGGCGAAGTGTGTTGATATTTTTCATTGATGTCATTGTTCAGTCTGGTACTCTTATCTTCGGTGTTCTTACCTCTGACTTATCCCTTAATCTGACAACGTTGTTACTGCCATAAGTTTTGGTCTATGCAATGTTGTACTGAAGTTTTTTTTGGTCTAACTCTATTCGGTATAGCGTGGGATATCTTTTTGCATCTATGTTGACATCTCCAACACTTTGTATAATGTGCTCACCCGACTCTATCTCTGATGCAAGATGACTAGTGGAAATGCAGATCTAGTATACATATATATATATATATAATGTAGCGACACAAAAAACATAGGGAAATGATATGTGAATGTATGATAGTGATCTGTTGTATTATCTTGCAAATTGATATATGTGTTATAGTGGCATAGTGTAGTGTTTGTACAAAAGAACTTTGTGCTTCAGCGAGAACTATATTCATGCATATGTAGATGCAATTATAGCAGTTTAGTTTTGTAACATATACTCCAACAATAAGCCGTATCTCAGCTGTAACAGTTGGTTTTTGTATCTTGGGTAGTGAGCCCATCAACAGTGAGCCACCCGACAGTGAGCCAACCCAACAGTGAGCCATCTATGTATTTTGTAACCGATTACTTAATACTTGAGAGTTAACCCTCTGTGGTTTTTCCCATTTTGGGTTTCTACGATAAAACTCTCGGTGTTATGTGGTGTTGTGTTATATTGGATTTTTAATTATGTTATGTGGACAACTATTTAAAGGTTTTAATACTTTTAGAGGAATACTGATTCACCCCTCCCCTCTCAATATTCCAAATGTTCAACAATTGGTATCAGATCTAGATCCTTTAGAAGAGTCTAACAACTCAAAGGAGATTCAAAAGGTTGAACATATGGTACCCAGATCTACCATGGATCAGAAAGAACTCATGTCCGTCTTTGAAGATCTTGAAGGAAATTCTTTGTATTTGTATAGCTTGCAGTGGCTGGATGCCACAACCATTATCAAAAAGGAGCTTGAATCAATTGAGTCAATGATCAGGAAAACATACGATTCTTTTAAGTTATCTAAAGAATTTTCCAGATCCGGGAGATCCTCAATTAAGGAATTGCACAAAAAGTACTTCGAACTGCAACAACAATGGGACAACATCATTCTGCCCTTAGGAAATCTCCAAGAGATGTGTGTAGACAACATTACACTGATGAATCATGCCCTCCTGAAGGCACAACTGGCAACTCTCTCTGATCCTTGCTCCATTGAAGATGAAGAATCTCTACTTGCATCCATTCAAGTTCACACACAACTTCTAACCGAAGCAATTTTATAGTGGAATGATAATAAGGGTAAGTGGGTCACCCATCTTCAGAAAATCAAGCAGTCTTTCTCCAGTTTCGCATCAAGCACATCCTAATGTTCTCACCCTATACCCCTTGTTCATTGATGTCAAAAGGGGGAGAAACAAAAAGGAAAAGAAAAGTTTTTGTAAAACAAAAAAAAATAGAGATAGTCATCTTAGGGGGAGTTCTGGAGTTTGTTTTTGAAGTCTTCGACATTCTGGAATTTTGTTTTCCATCAATGACAAAGGGGGATATTCTTGATATTTGTCATTGATGTCATTGTTCAGTCCAGTACTCTTATCTTCGGTGTTCTTACCTTTGGCTTATACCTTGATCCGACAGCGTTGTTACCGACATAAGTTTTGGTCTATGCAATGTTGTACCGAAGTTTATTTTGGTCTGACGCTATTCGGTATAGCATGGGATATCTTTTTGAATCTATGCCGATATCTCCAACACTTTGTGTAATGTGCTCACCTGACTCTATCTCCGATGCAAGTCGGCTAGTGGAAATGCAGATCCATTATATATATATGTAGCGACACAAAAAACATAGAGGAATGATATGTGATGTATGATAGCAATCTATTGATATTATCTTGTGAACTGATATATGTGCTATAGTGGCATAGTATAGTGTTTGTACATAAGAACTTTGTGCTTCAGCAAGAACTCTATTCATGCATATGTAGATGCAATTATAGCAGTTCAGTTTTGTAACATATACTTTGGCAGTATGCTGTCTCTCAGCTGTAATAGCTAGTTTTTGTATCTTGGGCAGTGAGCCCACTGGTAGTGAGCCACCCGACAGTGAGCCAACCTGGCAGTGAGCCAACTTGGCAGTGAGTCACCTATGTATTCTGTAACTGGTTACTTAATACTTGAGAGTTAACCCTCTTCGTTGTTTTTCCCATCTTGGGTTTACATGATAAAAATCTGTGTTATGTAGTGTTGTGTTATATTGGCTTTTTAATTATGTTATGTGCACAACTATTTAAAAGTTTTAATATTTTTAGAGGAATACTGATTCACCCCTCCCCTCTTAGTATTCCAGATGTTCAACAAAGTAACACCTCTCCATCATCTACTAAGTATTGTTGATTTGACGAATGTGCTAATACCTCTTCGTCATCATCTGACAAACCCTTAATGTCTTCTGATAAGAGATCAACAAGCTAAGGAAGAGTAAGTCTACAGTAATGACGTCAATGCACTTGAAACTCATCTTCACAGTTGACCCAAAAGTCCTCAAGTGCTGGCCTGTGTGAATTACTTCGCTCCAACCACGCAACATAATGACCCAAAGGATCATAGGAGCGCTTCTCACTGAGGTACCTGAGATTGAGTTTTAACAACTCATTCGTCATTAACTTGCAATCAGTGGTTGCCCTGCACTTGTAAATACCCAATCCAAAAGGAAAGGTGAATGCTTGCTTGTGTCGATTGAGAAGAAAAGAGTGAACATTGTGAGCTTGTCTCATGAACTCCATGAATAGGACCTTTTCTGTCAGATATCTTAGTAGCATAAGAGGTTCTCCGGTGTAACCATAGACTCAAATGTATGTGAAAATGGGAAACTGGATGAAGCAATCTGCCCAACTCTCCATTGCTGATTTTTCCTTTGGTGAAATTCTAATGTATTGAGGTCTCTGATTGTCTTCATGAGGAAGTGATCGTTCACTTGTTTGAAATCTTATTCAGCCTTTGAGAATTCCAATTGTGAATAATATTCATGAACATGCTGAACGCCAAGAGTTCTAATGGTCTTCAAAGTTCTATAATTGCCTTAGAATGCAATTAAATAGACCAGATAAGACACCATGTAAAACTCATGGATTTTAAGGAATCATGTGATTTGTTGGTGAAGACACTCACAGATCAACATGGCCCCGTCACAGTGTTCCTTATTCTCGATAATCTGTGAAATGACATAGAACATCCACAATCAGAAATTGTGAGCTTCCTCTTGTCCTATAAACCGGTTGAGCAAACTAATCAAGACAACTACCTCGTCCTTGAACTCTCCACAACCAAACTTCTTTGGCATGTTAGTCTTTTGTCCTTTTAACCACCTTTGAGCAACCTTTCTATGAGATCTTTCTTTGTCTCCGTGCCATATCTTGTCGCAATCCTTCATGACTATGGTAAAATTATCTGAGCAGGGTGGAATGGAAAAGCATTTCTCGACGTCTCTCGACTTGAGGCTGCAAATGACTCGCCCATTAGCTAATCAAATTTGTCTTGTGGATGAGTCATAATGCTTTATGCATGCAATGACGAACTCAAAATTAGCCACTGTGATGGGAATAGATGTCGTTTCCAGCAATCCGGTACGCTCAAGATTCTTGACTGTCATGCTGCCAATGCCTTCCAACGTGTTCAATTTGACCACTGGATAGACATGAGCCAAGTCTGTGTCTGAGGTTTTCAAAAAGTCATGAACTAAGATTGATTTGGCCTTGTATTCTATTAGGTTGAATTGCATTTTGAAAATCTAGATTTTTGACTGTAAATTCGGATACATTCAGACAACTTTCAAAAAAAGCTAAAAATAGTCGGTTGTGGGAAAATTTTCCAATTTTTTTTTGAAATGTGGGTTTTGTAGAGAATTGAATTCTAAGTAAACCCAGATTGTTAGAAACTCAAAAAAATGAGTTTTAGCAAGGAATGCACAGGATTTTTAGTCAAGAATTGTAGGGGTTTTAGAGTTTATGGGGGCAAATTTTCCCGAGAAAAACTAGCACAAGGGTTTTGTAGGCGTTGATGAGCTAAACAGACCTAGATGATTCAATTTTGGAAAAAATGAGTTTTTGGCCCGCATGCAAAAGAATCTTCTGAAAAAGGCATAATGCTTCAGAAATGGAAGCTGCGAGGCAATTTCCTTGAAAAAATCTAAGACATGGGTTTTGCTACTGACGCTGAAATATGTGAACCGAGATGATCATATTCTAAAAATTATGTCATTTACTTTGACATGCAAGAGAAAACCTAAGTTAACGATAGAAGAATTTTAGAGATAGAAAATAGAAGTTATTATTCTACCTCTGAAAATGATGCCTTCTCCTTGACTGGGATTTGATGAAGTCTGCATGCATTAAAAAAATGAAGTCTGAAAAATAAATCCTTTGAACAATCTATACCTGACATTGCGAAGAACACTGAAAACTATCACCTGTAGCACCTTCAGATATTTGCTTGCTCGAGAAAATATGTGTTTGCTTCTACCTGTGATGAGAATAATGGACGCCTAAATGACTTAAATAGATAAATTCATGTCTTAAGGTGTCACAAATGCATGCAATTCCTAAATTTAGGTGCCACCTTTTGATTGGACCTCAAATTCAATTAACTGGATGAAAAAATAAGCCCTAAATTGGGCACCACCTCCATGCACTTCAGTTAATTGTGCATGCAAAATAAATTCGCCCTTTGCAAGCAAAAATTAAGTCAAGATAAGTCGACTCAAAAGTTAAATTAGAGATTAAATATTATTTTAAGTTTAGTTCTCAACCTCCACCTTTATAGGGCGTCACTTTACAGTTGAGTTCAAAAGTCAAAGTTTGACTTTGGGCTCCTTTACTCTAGACTTAGAAATTTTCTTGAAAATTCAACTGCAAACATCACTGGAGCATATGTTTGACCACTGATTCTGATTGACTGATGTGTCCAGAAGACTGACTGATAGTTTCATTGAACAGCAGGACCAAAACTGATAAGGAGCTCCTTGAGGCTGTAAACCTTGAATTTGACATTAGAGGCTTCAAAATTCAGGGTGCCCCTGTCCTCCAGGGGTGCTTTTCTGCTTCAAACAGTCAATTTTAATGCATTTTCATAATTTTGAAGGTGATTTTGACCTTACTTCATCTCGCGCTCTCAGGTAACTGGAAAAACATCAGAGCTGGTTGGCAGGCTCACTACAGAGTTGGCTCAATTCTGAACATGAGCTCTTGGAGAGCACTTTTCCTAAAAACATCATTTGCTAGCTGAAAAACATGGGCCAGGGGCACTTTTCCTCCCAAATAGCCATTTATCCAACAGGTTGAATCTCCATTTAATCCCTGGCAGCAGGTGAGTGACTTGTCCTCTGACTCGGCTGAGGTATGCAACATAAAGCTGGAAGCATCACAGACAGGAGGAGTATCTGAGATAACCCAAAAGACTGCATTTGAGGCTCCAAAACCTTGGGCGCCCCTGGCCTCCAGGGGCGCTTTTGCTATTTTCAAGACATTTTGACCATGGTAAAACCTTATGTTTAACTCTTGATTTCAACAGTTCAACAACTTAGATTAACCTGCTGATGGATTCGTTGTGAAGCTTGATCAAGTCTAAGACAAACATCTTGGGTATCATTTGGTCAAAAACTTTCATCTGGTACCTCAAAAAGATGGGCACCCCTGGCTAGCAAGTGCGCTTTTGTCTCCAGTGTTAGTCAAATTTTCATCCCCCTCATTTCTTGTTCAATCTCTAGTTTCAGGTGCTAGACAGATCTGTCGAGCTGGCTGATAGGGTCATTGTGAAGTTGACAATATTCTAGAGAAGTCTTCTTGGAAGTGACAAATCCTGAAAAAGGTAATTTGGGCCTTTGAAATCTAGGGCACCCTTGGCCTCCAAGGGCTCTTTTGTCTTCAGAGAAAATTTTTGATGACTTTCACCATGATGAAAATCCCCTCCGCGACGAAGCATCATTTCAAACATATCTTGCCATAAAATCTTCATTGGAGCGTTTTAAGCTTAGATTTCGACACATGGTATCTCGCCATCTGCCATTGATGACTTCAAAGGTCCTAACTTTTCTCTCCAAAAAGTGAAAACTACCCACCAGACTTAAACTGAATTTTAACTGAAACTAACTTCACCATTATGATTGTGAAGTGAAATAAGCCAATCAAAACAATTTTCAGTCAATTCTGACAAGTTTCAATTTTAAGGGTTTTTGACCTAAAAATAGGGGTCCAAAAACCCTAATTTCCATTTTTTTTAAAATTTTACCAATATCTTCCTAACATCAAATTGACTAAAAGCCCATACTTGATTTGCCCAAAGCTGTGTTTTGACAACACTTTTACAAGGTTTAGAATATTTTAAGCAAAATGCCTTAATGAAGCAAAAAAATTGGTTTGGGTACAATTGGGGGTCATATTTTTCTCAGCCCGTTAATGGCTATGTATAATAATTTCTTTTCCTTTTGATGTTGGTAGGGGTCTCCTACCATTGTAAATAGTTTTCTTTTGCTTTCGTTTTTGGTGTGTGGTCCCATTTTTGTTGTGTCTGATTCTTTAATTTTAAACCTTGACTCTGTTGCCCAATGGATAAGAAACTGGTAGTTCTGAATTTTAAGTTTGGGTTAATGTCTTCGTCCTTAGTAGTCCTTATCCCCAGTCAGAGCTAACTATTAGCATCGATTTTTAGCCCCTTTTAAAATTTCCTTCCAAATACTTATAAATTAGAAGGGTGTGTTTGTCGGTCTTTAACTAAGTTTTGAAACTGTGTCAGATCCCAACTCATTTCTCAAACCCAATGTTTTCCCGATGGCCATTACTTTTAAACTTCATGAGTCTGCTTGTGGGACCCAAAGGTTGTAAAAGCGTGTTGTAATGAAGAATTAAATAGGTGAAATGACGAAAGTGGACGAAAATTTGTAAAGTTTTGAAACCTTTGTCGGTCCCAATAGGGTTTTAAAAACTTCTTTCTTTCTGATAGAATTATGGATTGATTGCAATTATCTTTTCAAGTGTCTTAACATAAAGACTAACAGGCAAATTGAAATGATAAGTTCATTCTTTAGGGTGGCATATAAGCCGGTTTCTTTAACTCTTGTGGACTCTGACACTTGTCCAGAACTTATTCAGAGATATTTACTAGTACATTTGGGGCCTAAATATGTTTCACTTCCGAGGATGAAATTGCAAG
The DNA here is from genome assembly GCA_007258455.2 of Sequoia sempervirens. Lineage (NCBI taxonomy): Eukaryota > Viridiplantae > Streptophyta > Pinopsida > Cupressales > Cupressaceae > Sequoia > Sequoia sempervirens. The sequence goes on along the minus strand of VDFB02380289.1, from coordinate 88,052 downwards.
AAAATAAGATTGTCTACAAGAAAATACAAATTTTCACACATATTTCACATGAGCACAAATTGCAAATAGTTTAAATAAAATAGTTAAGATCTCCATGACACAAGAGTAATTGAAATTCCAAATATATATATATATATATATATATATATATATATATATATTTATATGTATCAACAAAATTTTGTATTACATTGCCAAAAAAAGGGGTGATTTCATAGCAGGGGTCTTTAGACACAGAGGGTAAATATGATGACTCAGATGGCCTCGATCAGCTCTTGCATTCGCTCAATCTGTGTAGGGGAGAAAAGGTTCTCATTGTATTACATATAATGAGCAAATGTCTCCATGTTGCTTTCAATGCCAACATGCATTACAATAATCACTTGGCCGACCCTCTCATTTCATAGCGCATAGGAGATACAAATAGCGTCACCAATCAGGCCCACGCGAGGGTGAACAAAAATTCCTCTCAGAGAATCTTCAACACTTTGTAGGTACTGTAGGCGAATCCGACACTCAGTAGCCCGCAAAGCCCATCCAAGCAAACCAAAAGTGCATACAATATTATATAGAAAACGCTCAAGTAGGGTGGCATTATGAACATGCACTTGCCATAGGAAATGCTCACCAATCACCTTGCAGATGACTTTTTCCTCCACATCATTGTGGATGAAGAAGACTTCCTCAGTTGATCTAGCACAAGCTTGCGAACAACACTACATTCAAATCCTTCTACTACTATGAAGTCACTCTCCATAACTATCTCTCTCGACGAGGTTGACATGCTTGAAGATGTAACTAACATTGTGCAGAGTGAATAGCAATGAATAGGATTTATATAGTGACAAGAGAAAATTGGTAGAGCTTGTTTGAAGCAATTAATGTTGAAGTACACACAAATTTCTTCAACTTAATTAATTCAAGTAAGGTGATGTGATGGAGATCTTGTAAATTGGATTCAAGCAGTCCTCGACATTTAAAGAACTGTATGGAATGATCTAGGTGGCATACTAATAGTCATAGAGAAGTCAAGGTGGCGATCGTTTTGCATGAAGTTAGGCCACGTGGTTTTCTTATATTAAGCAACGGTTCATCCTCTTGTCCTGTCAATCGAGAAACGGGATGCAATCATAACCATCTCCAAAAACAACAATTAATGAAGGGAATTGTAATAATTTGACAAAATTAATCGATTTTTGACCAACTTTATTTGATTGGATAGCGGTTAACAAACAAGAATCCATTCCAAGAAACCTTAATCATTACAAATGATAATGTTTAAATATGTTGTATTTTGACATTGTAGGGGTTCAACATTTTGATCCCCCTTGCACTTTGATGCAAGAGTGAGAATCGATCTTAACAAAGGATCAAATTTTGTAGTTTCAATTCATTTTTCAGTGGATGTTTATTATCTTTGTGCAGTAATTGTGAATTAGATGTTAATGTTTGTGAAAAAGTATTTGAGCTTTGACAGGCATTTGAACATTCCTTTCCTTTGAGAATGCGTTGTTCTGTGGCATTTGATTCATGTTATTTATAGTAAATGGTTGGAATTGCGCTGAGTTGAGTCAACAAACGTTAATAATCTAATCTTTGAGTCACGATATTGACTGTTTTCCAATCCTTTCATTGCAATAGTAGTTATTTTAAGCATTGCTCTTCGCACTTGTGTCATGGCTATGAACAAGTGTTAGTTTTCCTTTCCTGCTTTCTGGTAAAGAGCATACCTCGAGTTTATATATCTGAAAAATACAAAATTATATCAGAAGAGGGAGTTGTACCTCAATCAAAATTCAGAGGAAGATCACCAATGCAATGGTGATCTCTCCAACCGTTGTGAGTTGATTTTGTCCTTATTGGGTGTTATAGAGTCAATTGTGTTCATTTTTATAAAGGAAAAATCTATTCACCATCAAAATTTAACGATCAAGTGACTATCAACATGCAACTACCTTAAATTTGATGGCCAAATGATTGTTTTTAGAAGCCTTTATTTACCTTTCAAGCCTTAATTAGGAATTTTTCTTTCAAAAGCCATAACTTTTGACTCAGGTGTCAGATTTTGGCAAACGAGATATCGTAAAAAAACTAGTTCCAAGCACTTTCTAGTGATGCAAGTCTCATTATCAAATTTTTCTGCAAACAAAATTTATTGTTGAATGAAGTCAAATCTTCTTTTTTGGACCTCTAAGTTCATATTTTTTTGCCTAGATCTCCAATTTTCGCAATTATAACGTTGGAAAGATATTGAGAAGCTCTCCTATCCTATCCATGCAACTTTTCCAAGTTTTTCCCTAGGTATCTTTTATTTATATTTAAGAATATTTATATTTTGGTTGATAACTTGGACATACTGACATCTGGAGAAGTTTTGTCATTTTGGGAAGGTTTTGTAATTTTAGTTAGGAGGTCTCATTTTGAGATATTATTGTATTTTCCATATTTAGATCATCTTGGCATTGTAAAATATGGAAATTGTCTCCAACATATTGTAATCACACTACATATAAAGTATCAAATCAAAATCTTGTGGGATTCTTAATTGGGTGATTTGGGGGAATGGGGGGGGGGGCGGTGTCTCTTGGTGCATTCTTTTGATATGTTTGTTAATGCTCTAAAATTTTCCATGAATTATTCTAAGGTTCCTTTGCTAACATCATACAACTATTCATCTTTGATTCAATATGCATAGAGTGCCCTAATAAATCATGACACTCATTATATGTTAAGAATAAGGTACTTGAACCTAAATATGACAAAAAAAAAAATGGATGATTGAACATACAAAAGCTCTTGGATGTCTTTGTAGCTTAGTTTCTCAAGATCTATTGGTTCACTTTGAATCATGTAAGGATTCTCATGAAGCTTGGAAAAAATTGAAAACATTGTATGACACTAAAGATGAAGTAAAAGGCTATCAAATTGATAATAAATTGATGAGATTTAATCCTAAGGGCTTTGACAACATCTAGGATTATATCACTAAGATTAATGATCTAAGAGATCAATGTGGAATTGAGAAAAAGACCATTCAATTGATCTAAAATGTATTGAACAAAATTGGTCCTAATTATGCAACTTTTGTTTCTAGCTTTTATAATCATATGTTAATTGTGGGGTTTATATATAGTATACCTTCATTTGTAACTTTTTTTGAGATGTTAATACATGAGCAACAAAAGCTTTTTTCCGTGGATCTTAAAAAGTCATCTCAATCTTAGGTATTGTTAGTTAGTTAGGTGAAAGAGTAAAAAAAATTGATAAGAAACAAACAAATCATAGAACAATCCAGATTCAATCAAATATAAAATAAATCCTCTTCTAAAGATAAATCATTTAAGGAGAAGCCTACTTGTTTAAATTGCAAGAAGACTAAGCATGAAGAACCTTCTTGTTATAAGAAGATATTTATGAATTGAAACATCTAAAAAAGAATCACATTGATTTGCCTTCCAAAATGGCTGTCAAATTTTTCTTCAAAACAAACTTATAAGGAAAAAGGCCATGCTAGTTTTGTTACTACATCAAGTAAAAATAAAGGGCAAGCTTTGTGCTTCTTGTATAAGAGTAAAATTGCACCCTTGCAATTTCACCTATGTATTTGCATCCGCTTTAGTGTCCACTCCTTTAGCATCTTGAGTAGGCTCATTTCAGCCCCTGCATCAACCTTTTCCTCTCAAGGTGCTCCAACACCCCTTTTCAGCAACTACCCTTGTGTTTCAACTTTCCATCAGACTTGGTGCTTTTCCCATTTTTGTCGTTTTGTAGCGTGACGTGTTCGGACACTAGCGCGTCGCGCAGACGTCCGCACACCATGCTAGTGTCCTGCGACATTTCAAAGCTCAAACGACTGTTTCCGTGCATGTTTTCCACTTGTCAGTAAGTTTTGTCGGTGGTAACGGCTGGGAACGCCCGAGAACGGCTGAAGAAGCTTCTCTCCTCTCTTTTTAAGTCATCCCTTCAACTCATTTGGCTCTCTAAGAACTTCTTCTACAACTAGCTCCATTCTGCCAACTTCCAACTTCACTCCAACTTTGGTTTTAGCCTTCTACACTTCAAATTTTTCTTGTATATCTCCATATACTTGTTTTAGTAGCTTGAAGCTCTCTCAAGCTCTCTTTACAAGGCCCTTTGCAACTTCCTCTCCCTCATTTCATGCTTGTGAGCATCTTGGGATTCCATATCCCCTACTATTTGCATACTTACTTGGTGATATGGGTTCTCCTCCTCGAGCGGGGTTTGCTTTTATCACACGCTTACTTGGTGGTGCGGGTTCTACTCTTGAGCGGGTTTTGCTTTCACTACACACTTTTTCCATTTCGGTTACACTCTCTCTATCTTCTTGGCTATCCATGGAGGTGGGAACACCAAAACGGGGGTTTGACTGAGGAAAACCCCTATACAACCCCAACGTTCTCTCCAGATCTTATAGACGTAGGTTTTGAAGACATTCATTTGGTGGAGGCTTCATCAGTCACGTGGTTGTAAGTATTTCTTTCCTTTCTTCTTCTTATCTTTATTGGTTTTTCTTCACTCTTTTTCAGTTCTGTCACTTTCCTGCATTTTAAGATTTCTTAGTAGTTCGAGTAGAAGTAGCCACTTAAGCATTTTCTAAGATAAGCTTGCTTTCTGGTCTGTACAAGACACCAGCGCACCTCTAAGATGCCAGCGCGCCACGCTGTCGTCCATTTTCTGCATTGACGTCCTTTGGCCGAGAGCTTGTTAGTCTGTCAAGAAAATCTCTATGACTTGCTCTTTCGGATTCTGAAACTTCCATGTTGTTCCATTGAGGTAGTATAGGGCAGTTCGCCCCATGAGGCTCTTTGAATGAAGAGAACTCATGAGTAGCAAATCCCCCCTACATTACACTTCTATAGGTCTTGGATCAAGGAGATGACTTCTAAATTTAGGAGCATCTCATTATATGACATTTTCACAATCAATTTTCTCTTCGTTTGAGTCTTGTGCTATGTCACATATTTTGATGGGAACCCATACATACATGAGTGCAATTGGGAAGGGATATATTGATATTGGGAGGAAACTTTCAATGATTACCTCATTTGTCAAACAATATTCTTTCCATCTATCATATTATCCATTGTGGGGTGGGGAAGACTGTGGAATTCACTCTTGATTCAATAATTATTAGAGACTTGAAGAGTAGAGAGATTATTGCTACCAATAGTTGATCATGCATCTGAATTATACTCCATTGTAGATTTTTCTTGTGATGATGGCTTTGATCCTTCAATTGTTGATCACACTTCTAGTGTAGACCATGACTTTGAAGATAATTTTTGCTACTTGAGCTTGGATGTTATCACATGTGATCTAGTTCTTAAGCCTTGCATTTGACCTCCATCTTCTATTGCATTTGATGATGCTTGTGTTGCCACAATTTTGGCTTCTTGTGATTCAGTGCAACAGGATAGACATTGACTTTCAGATATGACTACTTGGGATGAGTACTTAACAAACATTACAAGTTTGTTTATAGAGTCTCACATTTTAGGTTTGGGAGACACCATTGATTACATTCATCTTATTTTTGATGAAGATGATTCTTCTTCAATTGTTGTGAGGGAACACTCTAAACCTCTTGTTCATTCTCTACTTGATCATTCTTCACAATTTGACAAGAGTGTGGATAGTTTTGAGTAGCATTTGAAGGAGGCTTCTTTGTCTTCAAAGAAGATATATTTGTCCTTGAATTGTGTTATACAATCATCTCTATTAGATTCTAGATTATCATCTTCTATAGTGTGGCCTAGAACACTTGACTTGATTGTGATAGCTTTCAACATCGACATTGGGACACTTGAGCATAATTAAGAGACATCACTCATTATTTTTTCTTCCCTCATATTCCTTTCAAGAATGGGAGGAAATCCTACATACCATCTTGGTTTTGTTTCTTCCTAGGGGAAGGAATATTGTTTGACGATATCGGGTCATCTTTAACTTTCAATGTTGAGATCTACCATCATTGCAAGAGACTCTACATTGAAGGGGGTTGCAGGGTCTCTCTTTTTCTCTCTTATGGGGGAATTTTCCTCACATGTTTTTTTTCTTCTCATTCTTCATTGAGAGAATTTTTTTCATCTCTTTTTAGGAAGAGTCTTGTCCCATTGGGTTTTCTTCTTTTCTCTATTTTTGAGAGATTGCATTTGTACATGGGTACCTAACATGGCCTAGTAGTTGAAATCCATCTTTGCCTCATTTGCATTGGTTTTTCCTCCCTAAGAAGGGGGATGGTTGTGTGAATATGATATTTTACCTAACTAGTTCACCTAATAGGTCATATTCACATATTAAGTTTACTTAAGTTCTAGGAATCTTTCTAGAAGCCTTAGTTGGCATTAGATCTTATCTTATGTTACTTAATATTAGTTGTCACATGACATGGGATTAAAAAGTGTGCCATGATCTTATCTAATATGTCTCACCTTGGTTATATAACTAAGGGGTCTCATTTGTAAATCCATTGAGCATTATGTTGCGTATTGATTACATTTAATTTAATATTATTTTTGTATCCATTTTTATGCTCTTTCTTTTCTCTTGTAGAAGGTTATTTTTGGTTTTGCAGGTGATCCTAGGAGCTTGAATCTTTGAGTGACTAACATAAAGGAGATTAAATTTATTTTAGAAAATGGTAAGGTTTGTATTGTAAGTTTTCTCTAAGTAGAATATTATGGCTTAGTACTGATCTCATAATCAATTTATCAAAGCATTCACTAGTGTACTTAAGATTATCCATATTTATACATGCTTGCATTGTTTAGTCTTTGCTTTTAGTTGTATATGGTATGTGTATAGTTGTAAAGTTTTCTTTCAACCAAAAAGAATAAAAAATGTTTTACCTAGCATTGAAATGTGTGTCAACCTTTTGCTCTAGGTGAATTAAAAAATAAACCTACTTTTATCCAACATTAACATGAAACACCTTGGAAAGTATTGTAAAATTTGTAAAAAACAAGTATATTTTTTTGTACAAAATAGGTTAGCTTTTATTTATATGAAACTTCCCCTTCTAATTTGAAAAAAAATTCTACTGCACATTTGTTATGTTTTGCATCACACTAAAATGTGATTAAAATGCTTACACTTTTTAGCAATATTCAACATAGATAATCACCCTACACTGCATATTGAAGGTTTGAGAAGGGTTCTCTGATAACCTTGTCCTCACACTCCCTAAAAAATATTCATAAACAAATGAGACATGCATGGTATAATTGTTGGATTTGTTGTTTTCATGATGATTTAGATATGCTTTTGCTCATTTCAAAATAGTTTAAAGATACACACAAAGAATTTTAAGTTTAATTATTAAATTGTTCATTTCTTCCTTGCAAAAACTAGTTGGAATTTGTGTTTTCATTCAAAAGATTAGTGTTTTCAAGGGTTTTTCTTATTTATGTGAAAATTAGTTAGATTGTTGATTTCTTACAAACTTTCTCAACCATAAAACCTTTGGCTCAAATTAGCCCTCATCCTTGTAGCTTGTTTTGACCTAACCCTAATATGTGCTTATGTTGATTCATGTGCATACATTGATGAGGTGAACAACAAGGACATAAAGACCTCCTTTAATCAATGATCTAAAGATATTTTCATGTTATACACAATGTTGGTCCACTAGATTGTGTCGCCTACAATCAATTAGGGTCATAGAAATGTAGTACATAGAAGAGAAGCGGGGCACATTTCAAAAGGGGCAAAAGATCACCCTTATGATCATCTACAGACAATTGAGCATTGAACACAAGCAAATAGGCAAAAGGATGACCTTTGGTACAAATTATGGGATTCACCATTAGTTCGAGAAGAATGTTGTTCCCCCAATCACAACATACATATATAATTCAAAACACTATTAGAAAAGGGCAAATAGGGTTGTTAGAGGAAGCCCATGCAATGCATAAGAAATTGATGATTGATTTTTGTCATAGTTAAGAATTCTTTGTTATGAATCAAGATGAATTTTCCTCAAGCGACGAGAAAACAAATGGCAATTTAGTGCATGTAAGTGATAGAATGACATCTAGCAAGTAAAAAAGAGCAGTCAAAAAGATTCTCTCAAATGAACTCCACTTAAAATTTTTTGTTTGACATTAGTTTGTGCTTTTGAAGATTCAAGTACAATGGAACCCATGCCAATGTTGATCCTAATTAGAAAAATCAACATAACATGTAAAATATGTAGATCAATGGCTGATGGGCTTTTCCTCAAACAAGAACTTTAATGGCATTCAAAAATAATTATTTTCCTTTGGGGAACCACTTGGAGGTAGAGTTACACAAGTTGATCCATTAGTAGACTCACCTTTATTGAAAACTTACAAAGGTTGTTCAGTGGTAGAATTCAATGAGGGGTTGATTTGGACCTATTTAAGAGTGTGCACTCAAAATGCACATCTTTTCTCCATTACACCACCTAATTTGTTTCTTTGTTCATTCTTCTCTTCCTAAGGGTTATAAGTACTTTGCCCTTTCTTTTGAGCTCCAATACATTTATGCCTGTAAGTTTTGATGTGAATTTTGTCTCCTCTTCCATTCTAGGTAGTGTCAAGATAAAATGTTTAGAGGCTACCAAATGTTTTTTTTGGTATACTCATTCCACATAAGGTTGTCAACAACATCCACAAGAGAAATTTGTGTCTATAGATTCCATTTGAGTGAACTCAATGTAAGTGCATCCCAAACAACACTAAGATCTTTGGCTAACTCTTTTTCATTGTCTTCACTTGTGTCAAACTCCCCACTAATATATGTTATTAAAAGATCATTTTTTATATTTTTCTCGCACAAATGAAGCAACTCTAGTTTAGTAAACAATGTTACCAATGCATGCATAATACATTTCCAACAATTGTCCAAAATGAAGCCAACTATGGACATCATACAAACTATGTGCATTAACTAAGGCGATGGTGCCAAAATTATAGTAGGGAAACTTCACATCAACAAACCATCTAATGAGAACATCGCACATATAACATAATGTAGTATAAGAACACAACTTAGCAAATATGATGAAATTGCATCCCATTAAACATATGGAGCATCTGTCATGCTCAAACAATGATAAATCCATAGAAATTTCTTAGTACAATTATCCATAATAACCCACAAAGCACTGTGCTTGATTCTACTCATAAGATGATACTATGATCTTTAAGACTAATGTACTTATATTGAATTCCAAGATCTAATACAACAATTGGGTGTGTCCAATCTATTGGAACCCCGTAAATAAATAAAAAATAAAGACTCCTATTCCTAATTAAATTAACACGACACTCCTCTACTTATTTGCATGTACATTTCACAATGCATGTTTGCAATGATTATCCTTCTCTTGCTCTACATAGAACAAAATGTGTATTGTCATACATGGTATAAGAAGCAATAATTCAAGTTTTCTTTTTTTTAATCTTTTTATGGATACTCATTTGCTGATAAGATGATTCATTTGAAGCTAATTGTTTTATATTGTTACCTTTATTTTGTTAGGGATTGTTCAAACATTTGTTTGAATAGTTACTAGATTTTTCCCAAGGTCCATTTTCCATACTTTCAAATTCTATAGAATGCCAAGGACACTATGTAGTATCAAGTTACATAGCATAAACCATCTTGCACATATAATTGCACGACGTTTCTATTGTTGTACAGTTATGTCTACTAAACCATCCTCCCTAGGTTTGTTCACATATTTCTCTTACATGGAGCTTAGATTCCCAATTTTCCAAATCCAATGGAAAGCTTATGAAGCTTAGCTTAGATCGAATGCTATTAAAGTTATTGTGTTTTTAGTAGCTACTATCCTCAAATGATGACCTCTTGGCAATGTTCTTTGAAGATGGTCCACGAAGCATAACTTTCACTTTAGATGTCCATTTTGGATAAGTTACTTTTGGATTCCAAATTCTTTTACCATAAAATATTCATTTGTAACTCCTTTTAGGCCATGAGGCCACCGTTTTTTACCTTATTGTTGTAAGCACTTTTTTAACTTGGACATCCAACGGGGAAAACAACAAAGTAGCAAACAAGAGTATAAATAAAGTGCTTAACAATGAACATCAAGCGTTTGAGTGGTTTTACGTCAGTAGCATATAGAGGGTACTATAGGCAACGCCCTTTCCATGTGCAAACACAATTTCAAGGGGTTCAACATGCCATTGGAGGGAGCATCAGGTCACAATGTATCATTCCTTCGAAAGCCAAAATAAACTTATAATGGGTTTGAAGAGATGACTGAGGTTCCAACCAAGAAAATAGAAGACAACCCATTGGAAGAAGATGCAGGTGTCAGGTTGGTCAAGGGGCATGTTGGTCTGTAAAAGAACATCTTTTATTTAAAGTGAAAGCATAATACACATACACAAACACCCATAAACATATGTAGTAAGCTCTTAAAAATAAAATAAAAATAGCAAATCACTAACATCAAATATCTAAGCTGAAACATGTCAGTGTTATCAATTTTCAGATATCTAAATTAAAATGTCAGAGACAAAAATGTGACAATTCAATTTCCCAAAACTTAAACTAGGAAACACGGTTAGTTCACAAACTCTCCATAAAATCTGGAAAATAAAAAATAAATATAAGCTCTGAAACTTACAAAGACTTATTGGAATAATATGTATGCTGAAAGATATGAGTTGAATTATTTCAAGATGGTAAAGTGAATATAAGAAAATTAGAAAGCTTAACTAGAGATCCCCTCTGATAAAAAGGTTTTGTACACCACCACAAGTAAAAGTGATAAGCACAACATAGAAAGGAATTTCAATGCCAAACATGTTTTACAGTTACTTCTATCTTCGAATTTTTTGATTCAATAATAAGAACTCTACAAGTTCTAAATTGGTTATTGGTGTTCACTTGAAAACATGCTATATTATTTTGTTGTGTTGTTTGAGAATATTGAAGGATTATTTTCATAGTTTTTATACATATTCAACACATGCAAAAATGCTAAAACCATCTTTAAGGATATATTGGAAGGTTGTGATACAGTACAACTTTCAACATACATCTTAGGCACTAGCTGATAACCTTGTGCTACAATCAATCCATGTTAGTAATATCCAAAAGAGAAAAATAACCTCAGGGAGCCAAGCTATTTCTCAATGTTTCGCCAAATACACTCTTGAGTGTTTACAACAATTAGAAAATGATTTAGCCACCATTGGAAAAAATTACTTCAACAAATATTTACAGATATAGCACAACTTTTGTTCTCAGCGCAACAATTTATATCTAGAGGTTGCAATCATTATAAGTTTGAGAGCTACACATGACCATAGTCACTGTGAATGAGCTTCACATAGGATTGCTATGCTTCTTGTGATAAACAAAAATCATAGAATATTTACTAAATTTCAAGTTACAAAGAATACTTACACCAAAATTTTAACAGCCAACGAACTCGAGCATTAGCAACTATATTGCAATAATCTGTTCCGAGTTACCTTGAGATAAAAGTGGTTAATACAAGCTCCCATAGTTCAAAACTTTATACCAATAAAACACTCATAATAACACAGCATGCACACGTAGCATCATGCCTTTTAAATTGAGCAACATTTTTTACTTGAAAATTTTTTGTAACTCATGATTTATATTTGAGGACACCCTATAACATTATGAATGGTAAATATACAAATAAATAAGTTTACCTGAGAACAAATGTTTCCAATGAAATCAGTACCTCATTTCTCTGCAATTTGTACAATAAAAAACTATTCAATTTGTTGAAGATCAATTAAGAGATAATTATCATTGCATGTAATGAAATAAAGTGCAAACCATCAAATATTTGCAGCTTGAATGATTTCATACCATTATGAAACTCCAAGTTCTATTTGGGTCATTGTAACGAGCTAGCATGCATCCTGGTTTTGGTTGGATGCCATCCCTTATCAAAGCAGCCCGCAAGTTTTTTTCTTTCTCATAAACCATCTCTTCTGTGGCTTTCCCACTGAATTTTGTTACCGCAACAATGTTCCCTTCAATTTCTCTCAACTTCAATCCTTCTGAAGGAGGTTCTGGCAACCTTAAATTACCCAAAGTCACTTCAAACGGTGTAATATTCTCGTGAAAGGAAATGTATTCACATGTAAAACAGTAGAGCAAAGAAAAAGAGAACTTCAGAAAAATTGCACAGAAAGATTAATTTTTAAAAATTCACTAGTCTGCCATACTGTAAAGTGTAAAACATTTTGGATGATGTAAAGTGCCTAAAATGTAAAGAACTGAAGTTGAGTCACATCAAGCAACTCAGGGGAACAAGTTGTGTTACAAGCAACAAAATGTAGTTATGCATAATATTGTTGGATCCCTGATTCTTATGCCAAAATAATACTCATGGGTAAATCCACCAATTCACCCATATTGTTTGTTTGAATGCCAATGCCAATGCCCTGAGGATATCCAATCAGAGGATCTCCATAATTATTTTGAGTTAGTCCCCCTATTCCAGCCTTGGACGGGTTGTTCTTTGGAACCCCATCAAAATTTAATTTAAAAAAATTGGCTGCAGAGGTAAGCAAGCCTACTTGGGTCTAATTTCAATCCAGGGACTTTTTATGGAAAAGAATATTCCAATCTTAGTCAGATGGCAATCTAATGTACCGGCAGATCACTAGACGTCAGCTTCTTTTGATAGATATAAAGGCTGTGCTCCTGACATTATTTTTTATTTTTCCAATAATTTGAACAGGTGCTACATTCTGATTGCCATATAGTTACACCCCTACTGGACTTTTCTTCATATCATCGTATATCAAATCATTTGTTCTAAATTCATTCTCCTCAATCTCTCCCTAATCATTATTCGTAAATTTTGTCAGTGATAATGTCGCCTTGTCTCTGGTTTGTCATGTCAATCTGGCAATGGCTGATCAAATTTTGTAAAGGTCAATTTGACCCATTGAAAAGTCTAAAATTTTGAAAAACTACGAGATCTTTTTTTTTTAATGAGGAAAAGATTAGAAAAGCAGAAAAAGCATGCATAAAGCACACTATTATTTTTTGGGACAATAGATCAAAAGTATGCTATGCCCGTTTTTGCCCAAAGTGTCATAAAAGTTAGAAAAATGGATGGGAAGAAAAAAGACACGCATGGAGTGCCTAGCCCACCAAAATGCCCAATTTGACACTTTCGCCAATGTGACAAAAGTGCACACTGAGCACACTTTTGTTACCTCAAGTTGAAAACACACAAGAAACAAGGAAAAATAAAAGGAGAAGAAAAAGGAGAAAAGTGAAAAATGAAAAGAAAAGGTGCATGCCTGTGTGCCCTCATGATCAAATTGTCACTTTTGACAGTGACAAAAGCACACACCAGGCATGTTTTTGTTACTGATTATTTAAAAATAAATAATGGAGCATGAAGCACACCCATCTGCCCATGAAAATAAAGATTTATAAGGGATTGAACTCCCTTTTCCTCATTCCACACAACCACACTCATTTGAAGGAGATCTCTACATTTTTCCAAGGGTTTGGAATGGGTTTCAGAAATGTTTCTTTTAGCAAGGAAGCGAAAAACATCCATAGGCTGCACACAAGGTTTGTTGCAAAAAATCTAAGGTTTGTAAAGAGGCATTATTTTCCTTAAGCAAGGGTTTTTTTGCAATTATGGAGTATGAAAGAGAAGAAATTAGTGAAAAGGAAGACTAGGGTTTTTGAAGAGCTGTTGTACCCATACAAAAAAAATGTATATGTCAAAGATTCAAGCTAAAGTCTTTGTTTTACCAAATTGATCATATTTTCATTTTGTCGTTCTTTTTGTATGTTCATAGGACCATGGAACAAGTTCAAGTCACTTGTCACAAAGGAGAAAGGATGTTATTGTTGATGAAATTTTCTGGGATCAGCATTACCTGATGTAAAAGAAAGAGTTTGGTTTCAAAGTCTAAAAGACTAGGTAGAGGTACATACTACTGTGAAGGAAAGCAAGTCAACATTCCCATATAGTAAGCAGATCAGTTTCAAATATACCTTATGAAGGATGCACATGTGAAGCAAATATAATAGATGGTAAAGAGATGTACGCCTGTTACAAGAAGACATTCAAGAAAAATTGTATAATGTCAAGGTGCACACTTGATTGTGGATATGAAAGATGTGTGGATTGAAATTAAAGTTATATATTGAGAGGCACACCTAACAGAGACAAAATCAAAGTGCGGAATCAGTCATAGGGGGTGCACCTCAAGTGAGGCAAATTCAATTTTCAGAATATACTCATGAGTGCACCACACCTGGAAGGAAAAATGTTTTTGAAAATTACAAGTCTCAATTTGATGTGCATGTGTGAGACTGCAACATGCACCTGAATTAAGGAAAAGAGACAAACAAATTCAAAGATGATAATCCTACTGCAAGGTGTGTGCCTAGTGGTCTAGGGCACACCAATAAAAAAGGAGAAGTTGAATTTCTAATCAAGAAGAAAACAAGAATAGTGGTGCATGCTGGTCTATTGAAGAAAATCATTTCTGAATCAGCCAAATTCCCAAATTCAAAGGCACGCACTGTAGTAAGGGAGATTGATTTTATATAGGCAAAGATTTTCTATTGTTAGGCATAGTTGGCAGACTCAAACTTGGCAAAAACTCGCTAGACACAAAAAAATTGACTCAGGAAAAACTTGGCAACTTAAAAAATTGCTTAAATTTCTTTAAAAACACTTTTTTTTTTGCAAAATTTAAAGACAATATATCCAATGAGTCCATTAATGGGTACAAAAATTGTTTTCTATTAAATTTGATTCATTTGAATACAAATTGAGTACAAAATCGCATCATCATGTGAAATCCTGATACAATAGTTTTGATTAAGAGGGAAAAGCAGGTTTTGAATGGACCCGAAACCATTAACAACAGGTTTTAAATGGACCCGAAACCATTAACAAGCAGGTTTTGATGGGGACCCGAAACCCGCACAAAGAGAACAAGATGCTAAAGAATAAAACAAAGCCAACCAGCAGCAGATTACAAAATAGAAGCTTTAAATCTCAAATCTGCACCAATAAAGGTTAAAACGGGAACCTTAAGCCCAACAACAAGAAACAAGGGATATAAATCCAAGAACAACCTGAATCAGCCAGGCAACCATCAGCCTGAAACAGCCAGACTGCAGCACAACACTTAACAACATTAATCATCAGTGAACAATTAGAGACGACCAAGTAACCAGCTTGAACCAGCCAGACAACAACAAAATACTTGTCAGCACCATCCAACAAAACTATCCACTCCACCCCCACAGGTGAGTTAGGAATTTGAGAATAACATTGAAGAGTCTTTGCAGGCACAGAACACCAGTCCACCCACAACACCAACCTAGCCTCCACCTCAATAGGACAGGGCTCCCCTCTATAAGAGAGGATGAGAAGAGACCCAAAACCATAGAAAAAAGAGCTTCCCCACGATCCACAACACACCTCTCCACCTCAAAAGAAAAGGGCTCCACCTCCAAAGGAGCAGTCTCCACCTCAATAGAAGACCATGGCTGAAAAAAATGAAGGGAAGCAACTTCACTCATAGCCGGGACCACCAACACATCCTTTGGTAAGTGAATTGGAGCAGAGCATAAGAAATAGAGCCTTCCTTATACATCAGCACACCCCCAACCATACGATTGAATTTGAAAAACCAAATGGGGAAGAGCACAATATAAAGCGAAACCAACAACCGACGGCCAAATAAAAGACCCCACACCAAGAGAAACACTCCCCACTGAGAGTAGAAAGAAAACAAACACTGCAACAAAACAGGAGCCAAAGAGTAGTAGACTCCCTACCCAAACAAGTAACCAGAACCATCAAAGAGATAACGGGCCTCCAGAGAGGGGCAAGGAAAAGAAAGCCTCCAAACAAAGGGAGAAGAGAGTCGGCAAGACGATGTAAACCAACCTCCAACCCTACTTGCCAGTCAGGGTCCAAACATGCCAAAAGCAATCCACAACCAACTCCACCAGAGGCAAACCAACCACCGAAACCCCAAGCAACAAAAACACCCAAACAAAGGCAAAAAATCCCCAAAGAAGCCAGATATAGCTCTGAAAGCCAGCTAAGAGAGAAAGAGGAGATGAGGCACAGCAATGAAAAACCACTTCCAACCCAACATGCCAGTTTAAGGTTTGAGATAAGGCCACAAATCTCCTCCAACAACACCACAATAGGAACTCCAAGCACCATACCCAACAACCGCACTAAAGGAGAGACAAAGGGGCCCAAAAGGAGGACAAGGCAAGGAGAGCCACCAGGCAGAAAATGTAGAAAGCCAGCAAGACAATGAAAAACAACCTCCAACCCTACATGCCAGTTAGGGTTTGAAACATGCTGTAAACTTTCCACAAAAGACTCCACCTGAGACAACCCAGCAGCCTCATCCCCACACAACGAAAGCCCCCTCCCAGAGACAAAAAAACCCCCAAAAGGCCTGAGGGAACTAGGAAAACCTACAAATGGAGAAAGAGGAGAGGAGGCACAACAATAAAGCATCACTTCCGACCCTACATGCTAGTTAGGGTTTGAAAAAAGGCCATCAAACTCCTCAGACAAACCATCCATAAGAACCCCAGGCACCAAGCTCGACACCACACACTGAAACACGAACAACCACTCTCGAAGGAACAACCCCCGTCCAACAAAGAAGAGCAACAAGGGAGGCCACAACCAAAACCAGCAATGGGCACAAGAAAGAGAGGGCCCATAGAAAACAAATCGCCCCCAACCGCAACACAGAGCAACGCCATCACGCAGCAACAAAGAGCCAAGGAAACAAAAAACCACCACTCCAAGGCCAGCCGCTTCACCAACAGCAGCGGAAACAACAACATCCCCATCGAGATAAAAGAAGAAGGCATTCCCACCGTAGAGAAAACCATGGGAAACACAAACCACCGCAAAAGGGACACCCTCTAGTGTGCCTAGAGCACTCGACAAAAGATGCTCAGTTGACTCACGCCTTCTATCCGCCTCGCCATCGTCCTCTGACTCCTCAGCACCCTCAGAGGATTCAAAACGCCCGTTCCCGCCTAGCCTGCTCCGCCCGCTTGACACCATCTTTTAGTCCTAATACAATAGTTACCTAGCAACTATTATGAATTTATGATGATTGTCTTTGAAAATCATCATGATTCATAAATTGCATATTACAACATTTGACATCTTCCTCTATCCTAGTTCAGTGAAAACTTGGGGAGAGGTTCTAGTCTTTGCACATCGTTGTAGTCTAGTGAAAACTTGAGGAGAAGTTCTAATCAATGATATTATGATAGCGATAAAGATAAATGTCTAAGTTGTTGATTCTAGTCTTCACTCCCAAATCCCCTCATTGTAATCAAATTTCTTATATGAGAAGAGATCCCAATAACTAGTGGGGGTCTAGGAGTGGAGATCTCAATGGCATTGAGGGGCGGTGCCCCTTGTAGGGGTTTGGGGGCAACGCCCTCGATGGGGTCGAGGGGCAGCACCCCTTGTGGGGGTGTGGGGGCAACGCCCCTAGTGGGGTTGAGTGGCAGCATCCCCCCCACCAAGCCCAAATTAAGACCTTTGAAACCACATAAAACTTCTTGTCGCACACCATTTCACAATTTTATCACTTAAGGGAGAAATTAGGTATTTGGCACTTTTTTATGAAAAATATTTGCTCTCCAAGTGCTATGTGAGGAAGTGTGAGGGTTCATGCATTTATAGGGAAAAATTGTGAGTTTTTTACTATTTTTTTTTTGTTTTTCGTATTTTTGATGTTTTTGGCGAGTTTTTGGCAAGTACTCACCAAAAAAACGGCAAGTACTTTCCAGAAACTTGATGAGTTTTTTTGGCAAGTTAACAATGCAAAAACTTGCGAGTGGTTTGACTCAACGAGTTTTCATCGACTCGCCGAGTTTTCGGTGAGTCTACCAACTATGACTAAAACCATGACCATGAGATTATGGGTAACACTTGAATTTGGATTTTCCTACACTTGGAGGAGTTTTGTTATGGAAAAACCTAATGAAAAGTGGAATTGTAGGAACTAAAAAGTGAGGCACTTAAACTCTTTTAACTTAACACACTTTTGTGTTTTTTCCACCATCACCACCTTAGTTGAATTTCTATAATGATATTGCCATAGGAAATGTGTGATTTTAAATTATCTTTTAAGACTTGTTTTCAGCTAGTTGTTTTCATTTTGCCACGCATTTTCACTGTTTTAGAGTGGCATCACCACTGTAAAAGCATGACTTGAGTTGAGTTCTTTAAGCTGTCACACTTTTTAACCATCACAGCCACTAGAGTCACAACTTTTAAGTGGCAATGCCACAAGAAAAGTGCAAAACTTACTAAGTTTTAAATCTTTGTCCTGCTGGTCGCAATTTTCTGCCACCATTGCCACTTTCCCTAATGTGTTTCTTTAAGGTTTGCTAGTGCATCTCACAAGTATGAAATTTTGGAGAAGAAAAGCCTGCTGTAATTTGACAGAACAGCATCTTGGAAAAAAAGGACTGATATGACAGCAGTAGTAAATAGAAAAAAACTAGGCAATAAGCTGATAGGTAATGTTGAAATCTCCTTCACTACTACTGCAACTTGATGAATGCCTCTTCCAGGTGCCAAAAATCAGTCCTTTGTATCTGCAAATTCAAAAAGAAATAGAAGCTCTCTGCTATATACAGCAGTGTTATAAATTGTGTTGTGATTTGGGATAAACTACTTCAATAATGCACCTAAGTCCATAACTTACTCTTTTTGCCATTATTATTTTTCTCTCTTATCTTCATTTGTTCATCTTGCTGCCAAAGCAATCATCAATCAGCAAACTTTTTCATCTTTCCCTTTGGCAAGCTCCATCTCAAACAATCCTACAAGAACATTAGTTGTAAACCAAGAACATAACCAAACAAAATTAAAAATTGACAAGAGGAGAATTCAATTGACACTTGGTAACATGAAAAGTAAGTCTTAATTTAAGGCTACAACTCTGATTGTTTGAAAAGTTTTGTAGGGGCACCAGTTTTGGTACTAACATTGAAAGAGACTTGCCAAATACTCAGAGCAAGCTCAACCATTAACATCAGAACTCATTCTCTACAAGCCATAAGTTCCTACTCAAGTTTCTCAGCTCCACATTGCTCACAGGAGTACTTGTTGAGTTTGCAAGTTCTCGGTGAGTATGTGAACTATGGGTGAAACCATTTTGTTGCGTCTTCAACCAAGGTCTCAACAAAAATTCTTACTGACATATTCATGTGCAACTCCTAGAATACTACATGTTGTGGTGAAGGATGCAATGTGCTCATTAGGGCATTGTGTGCCTTCACCATAAAACTTTGGAAAACCATTCAAGCCATGTGGAAAATCATTGCATTCAACAAGAGTTAAGGGACCAATATTGGCTCACCACAATAGAGGAATTGGTGGCAAACCATTGTTGTCATGGGCATTGTCGCCCATTGCTTGAGAAGGCTCTTTATCCAATGCTGAAAATATCTTGATAAGTTCAAGAATAGTTGAAATACTCCCCTTGCTTGAATGTGCTTGATGAAGCATTTGAAAGACAAGATCAAGAGGACCTGCTTTCCTTTGCAATCTAGTATATACCTTATCTACCAAACTGAAAAGCTCCAATAGGATGCAATAAGACTTGTTTTCCTATTGCAAGGTTGACTTCTTGTAACTAGTGCCCCATAATGAACACCAAAGACTAACATTTTAATTCACTTTCAAAACAAATCAAACCAAAAAAATATGTGTGGTAAACCTCTCTTCAAATTTTAAGAGGAAGTTCCCTAACACCTAAAACTACCCTAGACACTAAGTTATAGACAAAATATATAGTTATAAACACTACAAGATATCATCTTCAAGGGGTATTCGTTAAAGTATAATTTTTAAAAGGTCAAAACTTTTATAAATGGGCCTAAATAACATTTATAAGGCTCTAAATCAAAGTTGCGTGGACACGGATACGGGTACAAATACGGATACAGTATCGGATATGGATACAACCATTTTTAAAGACCCCCAATATGGATACAACTGGATACAACATTCATAAAACACACACATATATTTAACACAATTTTCTAAGTTATTAGAGGAGATTTTCATTACTTTAATAGCAAATAAGTAAATATACATTAAAATTTAAATATTAATAATTTAGTAAAGAATAAACAACTAAATATATATGAATAAATTTTATTTATATTTAAAGAATAAATTTTAATTTTTTAAAAATATCTAACATTTAAACAGCATAAAATAAATATAAAATTATAAACAATTAACTTTCTTAAATCTATAAAAATTAAGGCACCCAAAAAATAGTAGAGTTGCACTACAAGAAGACCCAAAAAAATAGTTCGCTGAAATAGAAAAATGTTTCATTTGTCTTCCTCATTTGGTGTAGGTTTTGTTTATACAAAACAAAAAAATACTGCACTATTGAAGTTTTTTAAGATTAAGTTTAGGAAGATTCATGTCATTTTTTAAAAATCAAATCACATTATCTGGCACGGCTGGAAAATCAGAGTTTTTTGGGCACGTGTGGGTACAGTATCTAATGTGTATCCGTGTCATACGTATCCGTATCCGATATAGATACGAGGATACACGCGCCTGGTGAGGGGTAGAGGTGTATCTGGCTACTTTACAGTCTAAATATAAGATGTAGACCTTATAATATAAATATGCATAAAACATATTTCATTAATTAATTAATATGATAAAGAATTATCTTTACATATTTATTAATTTATTAATTAAATAAAAATGTCTTATGAAAAGGTTCAACAATTCCTCTAACATCTATAGCATACCTTCTCACCCTATCTTTTAGAGAACCGCAATTGTGAGATATCGTGAGAGGAATTTTAATTATTGGTGAATACTTTGATATTCATTGTGATTGCAAGAGAGAAGTTTTGTGTGAGGCTAATATCAGGAAGGAGGAAGGGATTATGGAAACCCTAGGATCTTCTGAGTCTATATTTGTATAGATTTAATGTAAGTTTTCTTATTATAATGATGCTTATGGGGTTTTTTACCTTTATGATTTTCCCCATCATAAATCTATGTTTCTATGTAATGGTGTTATTTAATTTTTTCATTACATATTTACTTTTTGTACAATATATTTTGGCAAGTTGCAGGGGCTTTTCTTTGGAGATGATAAGGGGTAGCACTTATGATTTCAGCATATGAATTTGGAAGGGGAAACCAACTATATGGCCAAGGCTAGGGCCATCTATGGGGTCTCACAATGGCTTGGAAATAGAATTCAAAGCATCTCAAATTGGAGAGTGATTCCAAGATTGTTGGCGTAACAATTAACACCTCTGGAGTGCAAATTGGTACGGACAGCTATGCACACTGCGTAATGAGTGCTCTTCAAATTAGGAGGGGAAGCTCCCTTGTTGTGCGGACAAATGCTTGAAAAAAGTAAACTAAACTAATTCCTATCTTTTTGTCTCAACTGAAAGAGGCACAAGGTTAAGAAAAACCACGAATGTTGCAACCAAGGATTTTCTAGTTTCGCAAATCTTAACTACAACTCAAAACTAACTAGCTTATACTATCCAATCTCCTCAAGAAATCAGAGCATGAGGAAACGGAGCGGGAATGATTTTATACGATAAACCGGGTACAACTTCACAACATGAAGGCAAGGTGGGCGCAACTATTTGCTTGACTGAATAAGTTTATTGGCACACACATCAAATGATAAGCTTTAGGTACAGATTCACAACGTGAAGGCAAGGTGGGCTCAACTATTTGCTCATCCGAATAGGCTTATTAGAAACAAAACATAAAGGATAGCCAACTAGGACAGTAAATTGCATAGACGAAACACGCATACAAGCTACAATCAAACTAGCCACTATATTTAACTAAGGTAAGCTTTCACCATAATAACAGTATGAAACCTGAGTGGCATAACAATTCATCATCATAATAAAAAATCGTGAACAGATACAAAAAAAGCAATATTACAGGCAAGGTGGGCGCAGCATATATTACTCTCTCGTGCAAAAGTTATTTACAAATGAGCTAAAAGCTCTTATTTATAGACATCAAAAGGTGTAGGGAACCCTAAAATCACCTTGAGTCAACTATAGTCTTGCAAGCATGCAAGATTTTATTGCTAAACCCTAATAAAACAAACTATACAGTTAACTGGAAAGCTACCATTAGTTAATCGATACATCTAATCTAAATGGACAATGTGCAAGCATGCACGTCCTTATTGAAGCAAGTTAACTGGAAACTACCATCAATTAACGAAAACCCTAAATGAAAACTCCAACTGTACATAGATAATTCCAAGACAAACATGCATGAGATGTGGAACAACGAGTTAACTCGGAAAGAAGCATCGAGTTAACTGTTGTGTTTGATATCTATCCTGAAAGGTGGAACCTGAAGTCTACTGGCCATGATCTCAAGCAAGTAACCCCTCCACGAGGTTGTTGATTGCATCACCATCTGAGGTCATCACATATTCTAACCATCAATTCACTGCTTGTCAACAACAATCCTGGAAATCTCCACACACTTAAACTGGCATTTCACTAACTAGTAACTCTGGCGGCTCTGTAACTGAAATGATGGTCACTATTTCTTCTGCAGCTTTACGCTTTTGATGCTTCTCACATTTTTCACGCTTTTCTCTATGGAAGAGTGTTGCATGACGAAACCACGAAATTTGACTGCGAACCCTCTGATTGTGAGAAATGCAAACGAACTTGCTGTACATGCAAAATTCCAATGATATCAACCCTCTAAACTGGCCTTGGAAGACAATCAACTATACGAGGCATGAAACCATGTGGACTCGAGTGACTATGCCTGTCAACTCTCCGGATGCACTTGATACAAATCAGTGTCAGCTTTTTTGATGAAATCATGAATTAAGACCGATTTGGTCTTGAATTCAGTCTGGTTAAACTGCATTCTAAAAAACTCGCCCGTTGACTATAAACTTGACTATGTTCTGACAACTTTCTCTGGAAGCTGAAAGTTCGCCCGTTGAGGCTAAAAATACCCTGTTGGAGGGCAATTTTCACCAAAAATTCTGAGACGTGGGTTTTGTGCAAAAAATGATTCTAAGACAACCCACAACGTCAGATTCGAAAAATATCGACTTTTACTCCATGCAAAGGAATTTCAGTTGAGAAAATCAAAGCTTCGAGAATTGAAGCTCTGGAGTAAATTTTCTTGAAAAATTCTAACACATGGGTTTTGTAGAGGAAGCTATGCTGAACCAACCTAGATGATTTGTTTTGTCAAAAGTTGTCGAATCTTGGACAAGCGAAGAAAACCTAAGATGAGAAATAAAAGAATTTTAAGACAGAAGATATGAAGTTTTAATGCTCTTCTTTTGCTAAAATCGTCATCTTGTCTTGATGTTTGCTAATAAATCCGGACTTGTACTTGTAAAAGAAATCTGAGAACAATCTCTATAGTGTCTTCGAATGTTGAATGCTAAAGAATTCGCCCACACAAGTGAGAAAATTCGCTTTGGTCTTCAACTGTGTGAGAGAAGAATGGACGCCATCTTGAATAAACGGAAAAATTCTTTGCTTAATGGCGCCAACTGCGAGAATAAACCTTAACTAACAAAAGAAGTCTTCTGATTGGACCCCTTCCAGTTCGACTGACATTGACTCGGAGTCCTGGAGATAAAATAATATTAAAATATTCAGTTACCATTACATGCAAATTTGTAATTTAACATTAAAGAGGCGTCAATATTTAATTATTGAAGAAAATTACCATTTTAATGCTTTGCATGCAAAAACTGAATTAAATATTATTTTAATAAGTTAACAAAAATCTCAGCATCTGGATGCACTCAGCAAAATCCATTGATTCCGAAAAGTCCTCATTTGACCTTTCAGGCGTCCATTTACAAGAGTTATGAGATTTTTTACTAACTTCCTACTTTATAGCTCACTGAAAGTTACAGTTGCCCCTATTCAACTCTGATTTCTAGATGCCTGAGTGATGTTGTGATTGAATTGAGATATCTATCGCAAATCCATCAGAGCAAAGATGAAATGTCTGCTGGGAGCTACAACTACTAAAATCAACGTTTGACACCTCAAAAAATTAGGCGCCTTTGATTAAATTGATGCAAGGTCTCCAGACTTGCCATTTCTCTGATCTTCCATTTGACGCTTCAAGCTACCGCTGCCGGTAAACGATGAACCCTACTGACTGGATGATAGGTTCATTGTGTGACTGTAAGAATTTCGCAACCAACGGCTGTATGTAAGGCATTTGAAAGTTGCATTAGGAACCCAAAAGCAAGGGCGCCCCTAGCTTGTGGAGGCATAATCACTAATTTAAAAAAAGTGTAACTTTCATTCGGACGCCATACTTTGACCCCTGACACCAGGAGTTGGAGTGCTCCGATTTGCGCACCGACAATCTCTCTGCATAACTAGAATAACTTACAAGATATGTCTTTGGAGGCAACGAAGCGAGAAAACTGCTTCTAAGACCTCAAAAAGAAGGGTGCCTTTTCCAAGGGGATGTGTATTTTCCATACTTAGCCATTTTCCTGGTTGTCTGATTTTTTCGGCGTTCTACATTGACCCTTCACATATGAGCGTTTGCCAAATCCCGGAGTTTGATGGCTAGACTCGTTGGATAGCTGGAGTATTTTTGCACAAATCTCGTGAAGATTGTGACTGCAAAAGACCCTATTTGGCAGGCTTAAAGGCTAGGCGCCCCTGGCCTATAGAGGTACAGGTGTGTATTTCTACATTTCTCCACCCTCTGTCTTACGTGCTCGGTAGAATCTCTGTCACGATCACTCAGTATGTCGGATCATCTCACGAACTGGTGCGTTGCGGAGCTAAACTGGATTAGAAAAGATCTTTGGAAGACGGAAACTACAAATTCAATCATCCGAGGGGTCAAATTCAAGGGTGCCCTTGGGCTACAGGGGCGCAAAAACTGAAAATTTGACAGCCTCTGTGACATGCAACCTCCTCGTACCTTCAGCTTCTGACTTCAATTGCCGGAGTTCTGCACTTTGGATGGCTTCGCTGGATAGCTCGTCGGAAAGCTGAACTAATTTTGAAGAGATTGAACATATTTGCAAGCACATGCAACCAAATATGAGCCTTCAAAAAGAAGGGTGCCCCTAGGCTACAGGGGCGCAGAAACTGAAAATTTTATAGCCTCTGATCTGTGTAACCTCTTCATACCTTCTGCTTCTACCTTCGACAACTAGAGTTCTGCAACTCGGATGACTTCGCTTGATAGCTTTCCGGAAAGTTGACTGAATTCCGAACAGATTGAATACATCTGCAACCAAAAAGCATTGAATCTGGACCTTCAGAATGAAGGGCGCCCCTGGGCTATAGGGGCGCAGATTTGCTTTCTGCTTGAAATTTCCATCTGTCTCGTGCTAGTATCTTCACCGTTCTGACCACTGAATTGGCCTTATCCTCTGTCGTGAAGTATCTCTTCAGCATCTCTCATCACAAAATGTCCTGCTTTGAGTTCTAGGCTCAGGTTTTAACACCAGGCACTAACCAATTGCCATTAACGAATGACATTACACTGACCAAAGTCTATACTTAACTTGCCCAAACACTATATTTTGACATCATTTTAGCAAGGTTTAGACTCTTTTAAGAAAAATGCCTTAATGAAGCAAAAAATTTGGTTTGGGTACAACAAAGATCATAATCAATTATATGAAGGAAAGATGTAACTTGTGGCTATTGGATTCACTCCTAGAAGCTAGAGATATGGAGAAGAGATTTGAAGTTATCTCCTTCAATCATATCTAAATGAAAGGGATTTCAATGGCAGATTGGACGCAAACGAAGGAATCAATCAAAAGGCTACTTATGGTCAAACCCATAGGTCCTAGGAAGAGAAGATATCGAATGAGGCCCTAAAGCTATCAGTGAAGGATCTACAAGAGGCTAATGCTTAATAAGGGATAGTGTAATGTCCCCTTTTGGCACTTAGCCAATTCATGCACATTTAGCAATTTCCAAGTCTTTCGAAGGCTAACTAGTTAGTTAGGGAGAACTCCAACATTCTTGGTGAAGCATTTGATCAATCTTTGCAAAGCAATTGTTCTTGGGTTTGAGTTTAGTTGGTTAGTTGGAGCCCTTTGATGCTTTCTAAATTGATTTTCGACCTTTTGGATGCTCTCCAAACTTCTTGGAGGAGCACGCTATTTTTAGAAAGTCACCTAGTTGATTTCAATCATCTTCCTACTACTTTAGTTTCATTATGGTGTGGTCAAAATTGGATTTCAATGACATTGCAGTACTTTCCACAACTTGGGTGAGTTATTGAGTTATTTAATTAATATTTTACTAATATTGTTTAATGTTAAAAAATAATTGAAGAAGAACTTAGTGTAATAACTCATTGGAAAGGTGATTAAATGTTTGCACATAATGAATTATTTAATTTAAAGCAAAAATTTTTTTTTAGAAAAAACAACAAAAAGTGTTTTTTCGAAAAAAAAATCATTTTGGAAAAGCAACAAAAAAGCAAAAACCACTTTTTTGAAAAAATAGTGAAAAAACAAAAATGCTTTTTCAAAAAAGCAATGAAAAAAGTTATAAAAGGAGGTGTTGGGGGCTCATTTGGATTTGCTAAAGTTTTCTAATATTGTTGTCGGATTGAACCTGCAAATTCTTCCATAATCTTTTGAAGACAAAAAACCTCATTGGATTTCTAGTTTCGAATTTGAGAGATAATCCCTAGTTAGATTGGACTTTTGAGTTATTTCATTCTAGAGATCACCATTGTGCTTTTAATCAAGTTTCATTTTGGATGTTGCTAAGATGAAAATCTATTGAATGCTTTGAGGTGTGTTGGGTGGAGTTTGAAGGGAGTTTTCCAATATTTTGCTTGTGGGTGTGTTTGTATGCTCCTTTTCTAAGTTTCCAAACCATCAACAACAATGTTTCAGTTATGATTTGTCCAAAGTACAGCAGCAAAAATGGTGTTTTCAGACCTATACCAGCCTTCTAATTCATCCATTCTGTTACATCCCACCCTAGATGCTTATAAACAATTTTACTTTTTGTAGTTATGACAAATGAATGATGCAAATTTTGATTGAATATTGCAAGAAATGTTGAGATCTTCTGTGATTGAGTTCTGTTAGAGCAATAAGGAATTATGCCATTATGATATGAGCTATGAATTATTTCAGTGGGAATAAATTGTGTTAATGATGCCCTAGAAATAGAAAAGCTGGTAAAGAAAAGTTTATTTTTCATTAAATGCATAGATAGAGAATATGCAATAGTGATTTTATGATATTTAGATGTCAGACTAGCTTCCATTTGTTTGGAGTTTGATGCAGGGTAGCATGTGCCACAACCTTCGAAGAAGGGAAAGTATCATCTGAGTAGAGAGGTAGTGTTGGGATGATTTGGAAATTGCCATCTGAGTCGGGACCAGGTCAAAAGTATCTAGGAATCCTAGAAGAGTGAAATAGGAGTCTTAAGTTGAGGTAAGTCTTATGTGTGATCTTTTTGGGCTTGGTTTTGTCGTAAGTGGAATTAGGGTTTCTATACCAATTTTCTACTTTCTTACCGTCAAAAATTAAGCTAAGCAAGCGTATATGCACATGTAGGAAGAGCTTGCATACGTCACTGCAGGTATACACATATGGACATAGGTGCATGATGGTAGGCGAATTTATGAGCCTGTGATCGTGCATATGCACATACGCGTACTGATGCATCCAGGCCAATACGTGTGCATGAACGACAACTCAGTTAAATTAATTTCTTTTCTTGACGGTGAAACCTATTTTAACACCTTGAACTCATTAGTAAAGTATTACTTCCTTTCTGAGACTGATATCTGTGCCTGATGGCCATGTTAAATATATATTGCCATTATTTATACTTCTACAAAAAAGTATAATAATGATTCATGATTGCTTATAAATTAATAAATATTGCCTGGAGGCATTTTATTAAATACTTGAATACTCTCTTAAGGTTTGATAGACCAAAAATTTAAATACATAAGTATTTAAGTGATTTTATATTTTCAAAAGGGGATATTTTATTAAAGTCAAAGAGAAGAAGTTATATCATGTTTGCCGCCAAATGTGAAGGTGATAAAAGATTTAAATAATATTTGAAAAGAAAAAGAAATAATAAAACCCACACTTTTAAAATAATAAAGTGGGGCCACCTTGAGTTGGCAAAATAAGTTTATTCTTTGTGGAAATTAATAAAATTATGATGCCACCTTTCTTGGACGTATGGCTGCAGCATGCAAAGGTGGTTCCTTTTTTAAGCCACAAAGGTGGCGCAGTAGTTAGGAGAAATATAGCCTGGCTTTATCCACCACATGAGAGTGCTTTTCTTTGGTTAATTTTTTTTTCTTAAGCTAAGATCGATCTCATTTTGTGGAGGATGAGTTGGAGAAGATTTAGGAGGTGGTTACCATAACCACCTAGTAACCAATCGACCCGTTTTAGTTGTCTATTCTTCTCAAAACAAACTCGTTATTCATGGACAAGAGAGATTCAATGGGGGCTGGATTTCAGAGAATAGCAGATGCTACAATTAGGAAAACTATCTTGGGTCACGTTTTGCTCTTTTAAGAGGAAGAAGGCAAACATTAGCAGCAGGGCTTTAGGTTGAGCTGGGAAAAACTTCAAGTTTTTTTGCATTCTCAGTTGCTCACATTCAGATTTTTCAGTTCAAAATTTCTTAGCAGGCATGTCTACTCTTTTGAGTATAATTCTATGAAAATAAGTGCTTTCTTGCATAGGGTTAATCCATCAGATTATTGCAGCATATGATTTCATTTTCATAACATAGATATAGCTGTTTCTTTGCTTGTAAACTGTTCTGTACAGTAAGGTTATCGTGTGCTTGAAGTTTCAAATGGATAACTATGTCTTTGATAGACTAAAATCTTTAGTTCTGCCTTCTAGCATCCAAACCAATTCATGATATTCTATAAGAAATTTCCTGAAGGCTTAAACTGAAGCTGCATTTTGTGCCATGGTTCTACCTAGTTAAAACGATAGGAAGTCAGGAAGACTTGGTGTGAACTTAACCTGAGCAAAAGTTTTCAAAAAAAGGGGGGTTGGCAAGAACTAAACCCTAAGAAAGAACATGCAGATTTTAAGTCTGCAAATGAAAGAAATTTTCAGAATAATAAGAACGTACTGATTTGCTTCATGAAGGATGAAATAACAATTGGTTTGTTTTCTTTTTGTTGAGTATCTAACCATGCGTGTCATTATGATGGTCAGTATGTAATAAGTGCAGTTTGAGCACAAGAATTGTCTAGAGGGTTTTAGAAGGTTACTGTTTTTGCCTTCTTGGTATGAAAACCCTGTTGTTTGCTGTACTAGAAGTGTTTATTCCAAGCTGAACTGTCAGCCATGGGAGTCATGAAGGGTTTCATAAAAACCCTAGTTTTATATATATTGGTCATATGTGGCAGGTAGCCAGGTAAGAGTGTGTATTATTGGAAAAACCTAAAGTGGGTCAAGGGAGTTTACCCTAGGATAGGTGTCCTTTGTAAGAGTAAAGGGAGGAGAGAAAATCTCTTGAATGCCCTAGGTTAGAAGAGTTTTCCAAGTTGAGCAGGGTGGGTGAGTTGTGTTGTACCCAAACCAATTTTTTTTGCTTAAAATGGTCTAAATCTTGTAAAAGTGTTGTCAAAACTCGGTTTTTGGGCAAACTAAGCATGGGTTTTTTGTGGGTTAAATGTCTACATGATACTGACAAAATTTGAAAATTTTGAAAATTAGGGTTTCCGAACCCCTATTTTTAGGCAAAAAACCCTAAAAATTGAATATTGTTAGAATTGGCTGAAAATTATTTTGATTGGCTTATTTCACGTCATGATCACAGTGGTGAAGTTAGATTCAGTTAAAAGTCAATTTAAGCTTGGTGGGTAGTTTTCACCTTTTCAGGAGAAAAGTTAGGACCTCCAAGGTCGTCAATGGCAATTGGCCAGTACCGGGTGTTGAAATATTAGCCTGATACTCATCATAGAAGACTCTGTGGTGAAATACGCTGAAAAAGATGCTTCGCGACGGAGGGGATTTTCAAATGACGAAAATTGTAAAAAATATTCTGTTTGGAAATACTTCACTTTGTAACGTGGGAGATACTTGTGCAATCAACGTGCTAGTCAACTTTGTAGTGTCCGTACATGTGAAAATGGTGAAATATAGTCACGCACTCGTGTTGACGACAATGATGCTTCAACGTAGTCAATTTAGCAAGCGACACGGTAATCGCGAGGTGCGAAAATGGTGAAAATCATCTTAAAACTACTAAGTTTGGTGACATTTGCGCCCCTGTAGGCTAGGGGCGCCCTTCAATTTGAAGGCCCAAATGCAGTTATCAGTGGCTGCAAATACATTCATTCTCTTCAAAATTCTATCAGCTTTCTAGCAAGCCATCAGGTGAATCCATCCGATTTGCGAAACTTTGGCAATTGGAGGCAGAAGCAGAAGTTACGAAAGATTTACATGTGAGAGATGACAGTCAAGTTTCAAAATTTGCGCTCCTGTACCCAGGGGCACCCTTGAATTAGGTCTGTCAGATGATAGAATTTGTAGAAACCGTTTGCAGGGGATCTCTTCAGATTCAACCCAACTCTGCGGTGCATCCGTTTGCGAGTTCGTAAGACATGCTGGGCGACCGTGGTAGTGGATCTAGCGAGCACGTAAAACGGAGGGAAAATAAAAGTGAAAATATCAAATTGTACCTCTACAAGCCAAGGGCGCCTAGCTTTTTGGCCAGTTAGATGAGGTTTTCGGTAGCTGTCGTCTTCATGAGATCTATGCAGAATCCTCTTAGCTATGTAGTGAATCAACCATCAACCCTCAAGATCCGTCAAACGCTCGTAGATGAAGAATCAACGAAAAATACTGAAGAATAAAAACAAGCAGAAAAATGGCTAAGTATGGAAAATGCATCTTCCTTGAAAAAAGCGCCCTTCTATTGGAGGTCTTAGAAACAGTTTTCTGGCTTCGTCACTCCCAAGAACATCTCTTCCAAGTTGTTCTATCTCCACGATGAAAGTGTCAGCATATGCATCAAAGCAATCCAGCTCCCAGTAGCAAGGGTTAAAGTGGAGCATTCTGTTGAAAGTTACAAATTGCAAAATCATTTTCAGAAGCTAAAATAGCCCCAACAAGCCAGGCGCGCCCTTGCATTTGAGGGTCTTCATCCAACTTTTAGGTGTTACACATACAGTCATTGTTTGCAGAATTCTTCCAGCTACGTGATGGACTCAAAATCCAATCAACGGGAGTCATTAGTCATCGACAGCGGCAGATTGAAGTGTGGAGAGTCAGAACCAGGAAAATGGCTAAGTCTGGTGTCATATGCACCCTTTTGGGAAAAGGCGCCCTAGATTTTGAGGCATCAGACTCAGTTTTTTAGCACTTGCAGCTCCTAGCAACATGTTTGTTAGACTTGTTCTGGCTACGTGATAAATTCGTATTCGTCAGCTTAGTTTCAGGATCAACCAGGCATCTTAAATTTAGGATCAAACACAAGCTCCAGTGACATTTGCAAGTTGGAAATTTCAAGAAAATTTCTAAGTCTAAGAATAATGGCGCCTAAAGTCAAACTTTGACTTTTTGAACTAAAGTGCATTGGACGCCCTATAATGGAGGGATTTTTGAACTGAGTTAAAAAATGATAAAATACTCCATTATTCTTTGCATGTGACGTATTTCTCTTTGCATGTTGAAGTGGTGCCTACTTGAAGGGTTAGTCTCCATTATTGTTAACTGAATGAGGTCCAATTAGAATGCTCCGTACTAAAAATAGGGTTTTTACATGCTTGTGATGCCTTAACCCTCAAGAATTCTTTGAATATGCATTTGGGCATCCATTTCCTTCATCACAGTTGGAGGTAAACACATATTTTCTCATGCGAGCAAAGATCTGAAGGTGCTATTGGTAATATTTTTCGGTGTTCTTCGCAGTGCCAGGTCCAAATTGTTCAGAGGAAATATTTTCCAGACTTCATTGTTCGAGTGCATGCAGACTTCATCAAATCGAATTCAAGGCATGGGCATCTTCTTTTCAGAGGCAGAATAATAACTTCTATTTTCTATCTCTAGAATTCTTCTATCCTTGTCTTAGATTTTCTTCGCATGTCAAAGTAAACGGCAGAATTTTCAGAATCTGATCATCTGGGTTTGCTTATTTCAGCGTCAGCAACAAAACACGTCTTAGATATTTTCAAGAAAATTGCCCCGTTACTTCACATTTTGAAGTACTATGCTTTTTTCCGAAAATTCCTTTGCATGTGTGCCAAAAACTCTTTTTTTTTAAAAACGGAGAATTTGGGTCTACTCAATTTATTGGCGTCTACAAAACCCATGTGCTAAGAATTTTTCAGGAAAAATTGCCTCGTAGCTTCCATTTTCAAAGCTTTGCTTTTTTTCGGAAATTCCTTTGCATGGTTGAGAAAAAGTCAATATTTTGAGAAACGAAGAATCTGGGTTCGATCAGCTCTCAAGCGGCAACAAAACCCATATGCTAGTTTTTCACTAGAAAAATTGCCCTAGGTGCCCCTACAACCCCTGCTGCTTCTCAACCGAAAAGCTTTTGCATGCCAAGGCAAAAGGTGTTTTTTCGAATTTCTGACATTGTGGATTTGCTTAGAATCATTTTCTCTACACAACCCACGTCTCAAATTTTTTTGTAAAAATTACCCTTCAACAAGCTATTTTTAGCCTCATTAGGAGCTATTTTTGCTCTCCGGAAAAATTTGTCAAAACATAGCTGTGTTTACAGTTAACAGGCGAGTTTTTTAGAATGCAGTTCACTCAGACTGAATTCAAGACCAAATTGGTCTTAATTCATGATTTCATCAAAACAGTTGACACTGACTTACATCAAGTACACCCGATGGTTGATTCAGACAATTTGACAGGTGTAGTCACTCAAACGCCAACAGTCTCATACCTCATATAGCTGATAACTTTTCAAGGCCACTTTAGAGGGTTGATACCATTGGAATTCTGCGTGTGCGGTGAGTTAGTGTACATCTCTCACAACCAGAGTGTTCGCGGTTTTGTCATGCAACACTTTTCCATTGTGAAAAACATGAAAAGCGTTAGAAGCGTAAAGCTACAGAAGGAACAAAGGCCGTCACTCCAGTTATGGAGCCGCTAGAGTTACCAGTCAGTGAAATTCCAGTTTAAGTGTGCAATGATTTCCAGGATTGCTTGAATTGTTGACAAGTAGTGAATTGACAGTTGAGACATGTGATGACCTCTAGATGGTGATGCAGTCAACAGCCTCGTGGAGGAGTTACTTGCTCGAGATCGCGGCCAGTTGTATTTTCTTCATTGCCTTCCACGTCAAGATTAAGACCCAGAGTGAAGACATGGAGAAATCCACTCGATGGTGCTAGAGTTAGCGGAAAGATGCAAAGGTGGCTGGAATCAAAGAAGATGTTGTCGGTGCTATCAAGCTCGTGAGTAGGTTCATCACATAGATCCCATGCTGTTATCTTTGTGAAAATGGTGAATACACTAAGCTCGAGGTTGTGCAAGCTGAATTCCAAAATTAGGTTCAGAATAGTCTTGTTGGTGATCCTGTGGTGGCCA
Organism: Sequoia sempervirens; assembly: GCA_007258455.2. Lineage (NCBI taxonomy): Eukaryota > Viridiplantae > Streptophyta > Pinopsida > Cupressales > Cupressaceae > Sequoia > Sequoia sempervirens. Next base: position 54,423 of record VDFB02380289.1, on the reverse strand, counting down.
AGTTGAATCACTTCTCGGTGATGTCAACAAGCTTCGACAAGTTAGCCGTAGAAATCAAAGAGTGCTAGAGAATGATCAAGGATGGAGAGGAGTTGAATAGGCAGTCTATCATTGTTGATAGCGTCAGAGTGCCAGAAGAAGAGGCAGTCAACGAGTTTATGGAGGAAATGATTGCTCTAGATGGCTTGGAGTAGACTCACACTTGGATCTTACAGTTCTCAAGATAGACATTAAACACAACAGTTAACTTGACGCTTTTTTCCAAGTTGAACTCGTTGTTCCACATATCATTGCATGTCTATCTTGAGGATATCTTTTGGAGGAGGTTGGACTTTCAGTTAGGATCCAGTTAACTAATGTTAGTTATTAGTTAACTTTCATTTCAATAAGGACTTGCATGTTGCACACATCCATTTAGTTTAGTTTTGTTTCAGTTAACTGATGGTAGCTTTCCAGTTAACTGTATAATTTCATTTATTTAGGTTTAGCAATAAATCTTGCATGCTGCAAGACTCATGTTAACTCAAGGTGATTTTAGGGTTCCTTACACCTTGAAGTTCTATAAATAAGAGCACCCTTGCTCATTTGTAATTAACTTTTGTGCGTGATAGCATACATGTTGAGCCACCTTGCCTATAGTATTGCTATTCAGTATTTGTTCAAGACCTTTTATTGTGATAATAAATTGCTGAGCCGCCTTGCCTGAATGTTATTATTTTGTACTTGTTCACCTTAGTTAAATATAATTGCTGGTTTGATGATTAATTCTATTGATAGGTCCTTTGTACGATTTGCTGTCCCAGTTATTATTTCATGTTGTGATTAATAAGCTTTGTTTCATATCTACACCTCGGATAGGAGTTGTCTCCTCCTTGGGAATTTAGAAGTAAGGTTTATCGTGTGTTGTTGTGATTAATAAGCTTTGTTTCATATCTACACCTCGAATAGGAGTCGTCTCCTCCTTGGGAATTTAGAAGTAAGGTTTATCGTGTGTTGTGTTTAATAATCTTTGTTTCATATCTACACCTTGGATAGGAGTCGTCTCCTCCTTGGGAATTTAGAAGTGAAGATTGTCGTATACCAATTCCCTACTCCTAAGTCCTCATGCTCTGTTTCTCTTGAGGAAATAGGATAGTTAAAGCATTTACTTAGTTGTAGTTAAGATCTGCAAAACCAGAGAAAATCCTTAGCTGCAATGTATTGGTTTTCTTAACCTTGTGCCTCTTCCAACTGAGTCAAAAAGATAGGATTTAGATCATTTACTTTTTCATGCATATCAGCAAAAGAGGGAGCTTCCCCTCCTAATTTGAAGAGCAATCATTACGCATTGTGCATAGCTGTCCGTTGCCAATATGCACTCCAGAGGTGTGAATTGTAATGCCAACAAGTTGTACGAAAGTACAAAACTATGGCCATAGTTAGTGCGGGTGCCACTGACTACACTTTAGTACTCACAACAACCCAGATACTTAACTAACCAGGGTTGCCAGCTTAGTAGGAAGGTATCCTTAGTAGCATGGCAGAGTTAGATAGGTAGGGTTTACCACGAGAGCTCAGATGGCAATTCTAGAGGGTTTCCAACATTGCCTTTCGTAAGAAGGGAAGGGCCCCTTCCAGTTAGGAAGGTGTGCAGGGGACTGCACGAGTCCGTGGTTGGCAGAAAAACACTTGGATGATGCTTTCCCTCTCATGTAGATGGAGAGCTGAGTCTTGGAAGACGCAGTATCCAGATGAAGATTCTAATCTCTTGATTCTATAACTCTTGTTATAGTACTTGAATAGATGAATTCAGCTTTGCTCATGTTATTTAAGTAGAATGTTGTCTTAATTGTTACTACAACAGCTAAATGGTTAGCACCTTACTATGTTTCTTTTAAAAAAAAAAATTACTCTAGTTTGAATGAGTCATCTTATTTGTTTTTAAGTTCAATGAAAGTAGGATGTTACATGTGGTATCATATCACGGTTGCACGCTAGGGCCTATGAGTCCATTACACAGATATAATTTCGTGACTAGTAATACTAATGTGAAACATTTTGTGCCAAACATGGTACGAACCAAACAAACCGCTTGTAAGTCTATAGCAGGGAACGCCGGCTATCTGCAGGCTAAGAAGGAGTGAGAAGCTTTAACTAAGTCCGTAGAAGGGAAGAATGTAGATGGTGAAGGTTGGTTGAAGGAGAACGAGAATTTTGCCCATGCCATGGAACGGATTCATGATGTGAAGGCTGAAATAAAGTGATCCAAGAAATCGACTGCCAGTATCCAAGCTGACTTGGATAAGAAATTGCCTCCAACCCGCCATATACCCAGTGAGGGCAGTTGTAATAACCTAATAAAGAAACAAAAGAAAGACGAGGAGCACCTGCGTGTGCATCCCCCCCCTGAAATAATTGTAATCAGCTCTGACGAATCTGAGGATTACACACCACTGACTCCCTAAGATAAAGTGGAATCATATATTTTGTATGCAAGTATTGCTGATAAATAAATACTTATGTGCATGTTGAAACAATCTTGTGTAAAGAATTAAATTCGCAAAATTAAGTAACAAAATTTATGTTGTGTTAACTATTGCATTAATACAAGTTGAAGGGATTCGAACCTTAATCTAATATAACATTTAACTGAAACTTCAGGTAGAAGATATCTTTAAAAGATGCGTACGCGCAGTAACCTAGAAGGGAGACATGATGTTGGTCAGACCTCTGGCAATGCTGAAAATAAGTTAGATCAATTACTAGCACTTCTTCAAGATACCAGGACTTGTGCAACTCACCTTGAAACGGAAAGAGCTAGAAAGGAACCCTCAAGGGGTGGTGACATTGAAAGTCGCCATGTGGAAACCATACCTAGTGAACTGGAGGATGAGTTTGTGGGGTGGGGAACTCATGACTCAGGTAAGGATTAGATAACTCTGGAACTGTCACGTGACATGAAAAAGGTGACTCCCCTGTTGGCGTAACAACTAGCACCTCTGGAGTAAGAGTTGGTCGGACAGCTATGCACACTACGCAATGAGTGCTCTTCAAATTAGGAGGGGAAGCTCCCTCGTTGCTTTAACAAAAATGCTTGGAAAGGGAAAAGTAATCTAAACTATCTCTTGTCTTTTTGTCTCAGCTGTAGAGGTACAAGGCTTTCAAGAAAACTCTATACGTTGCAGCTAAGTATTTTCTGGTTTCGCAGACCACTAACTACAACTAGGCTAATTACTTAAAATCTATCCAGTCTCCTCAAGAAAACAGAGCATGAGGAAATGGAGCAAGGATGACTATCTGACGATAAACAAGTATAGATTCTCAACTTGAAGGCAAGGTGGCACATCTATCAGCTCAATCTAAACAAGCTTATTATTCACAAAACACCATACGATAAACAAGAACAGATTCTCAACTTGAAGGCAAGGTGGCACATCCTATCAGCTCAATGCGGACAAGTTTATTGGGCTTTAAAACAGATTTGATCTAACTATGGAAAGAATTCACCATCCTGGTGCATGAAACCCACATGTGGCGTAACAATTCATCATAATAGCAAAAGCATGAACAAATCTGAAGGCGAGCAATATTGAGAGGTAGAATTTGAGCGCATATGTTCTCTCTGGGTACCAAAGTTATTCCTGGAAATGAGCAAAAGCTCTTATTTATATACATCAAGGTGTAGGGAACCCTAAAATCTACCTTGGAGTCAGCTCTGATCTTGCAATGCATGCAAGATTTATTATAAACCCTAATAAAGCAAGGCTACTCTGATTATTTGAAGCTACCATCAGGTTAACCGTTACATCTAACTTAAATGGACAATGTGCAAGCATGCATGTCCTTATTTAAAACAAAGTTAAGCTGGACCTCGGTTAACCCTAACCCTACTCCTCTGAGAAGATAATTCCAAGGAAAAGATAAGCATGCTGGAAATTGACCGGTAGACTCAAAGGTGAAAGTCGAGTTAACTTCCGCTGCTCTTGACTCTATCCTGGGGAAATTAAGCTACATGGGTTCAAGCTACGAATCCTCCATGTCATCTGGTCTAGCACCCGATTAAGAACTCATCAATCTCCTGCATATTACGGCACTTTGATGCTGTCCAAAACAATAATCTGTTTCTTCAGTTCTCTGTCACTTTCCTTGACTGTATGCATGCATTCTCTGACATCTTTAGCCGCCTTTTTGAAACTAGCTGAAATAACTGAAATATTCTCCAACTTAGCCGCCATAGGATCTCCCTCAAGGCTATCACGAATCAACTTTTCGAACTCTGCTTGTACTTCATTAAGTGCAATATACATGCCATCCTCAAGAAGATAATGACACGGAATCTGAACAACAAAACCACTAATAAGTGCAAGAGCTCCAACAACATTATCTTTCAGTGAAAACAACTTGGTAGAGATCTTTTCACATATTTCCATTTTGAAAAGGTGCTGCTTCGTCCAAGTAAAAACCTTCTCTTGATCTTCATCAATCTCCAAGGCATCATATGCAACAGACAACTAAGACACAAGAACTCGATCCTTGGCTAAACCCTCTGCAACTGAAATCTCAAGCAACTGAATACCTTGACGAAGTTTATGTGCGTCACTCCTCAACTGATACAAATCCATAAGAAGACACTGACTTGTAACAACTAAACTTTCAATCCAGTTATCTAAAAGTTTGCCATGATTGACTAACTGATCCAGCTTTCGTTGTTTTGCAGGTGTATTCTGAGGAAGAACAGGTGCTCTACTTGAATTTCCGTGAACAAGATCAGAGATATACTGACGTAGTTGACCATTTTCAGCCTTACGCAATGCCTTATCCTCTCCATCCTTCGTGATGCGTTCTTCAAGATTATTGGTGACAATCTTAAGAAGAGTCACATCTGTCTCTCGAGTGGTCCTACCAAGATTTGCCTTAGTGAAAGTAAAGTCACCAACTTCGACTTCATCTAGGCTCTTTCCCTTTGGAGGAATAGCAACTTCTATGACAATTTCTGATTCTGGAGTCTTCTCAATATGCACCTGTTTCTTGATTTTCTTGTTCGACCTTCTCTGATAAGGGTCACCAAACTCAGATAAATCAAGGTTATATGAAGGTTCTCGCCTCTGTCTCCCCAAAGACTTCTCGAGCCAACAAGACCGAACAATATTATCAATTCAAGGAGGGACTGTCCCTGATGTATCTCTGATAAGGGTCACCAAACTCGGATAAATCAAGGTTATATGAAGGTTCTCGCCTCTGTCTCCCCAAAGACTTCTCGAGCCAACAAGACCGAACAATATTATCAATTCAAGGAGGGATTGTCCCTGATGTATCAACTTGTGGTGGTTCAGTTGTCTCCGATCCTACTCGAATTGGTATCTGAGGCTCTGAATCTATGTCAATAGGTTGCACATGTGGTGAACTAGGAGGTGAAACATGAGGCTCAGCCTGAATGACTGTCTCTACTGGAATCTCAGGTACATTCTCAACTCGCTTCTGCTTCCTTTTGCCAGTAGTTCTCTTTCCCGTGTTTCCACTGAGTTTGACTCCTTTAGGAGGTATCACAATAGCCTTGACCCGAGGCCTTGACCTCGAAGTAGAAGGTAATGAAGAAAAATTCACTGGCGGCTCTGTCACAGGAACTGACTTTTGCCTCCGTTTACTCTCCAAGAATTGCTTGCTGGTCTTGATAACCGATCTAGATACTTCCTCAATAGAAGTATTCTCTTTAGCGTACCAATCTGGTGAGCGAAGTGGCTGCCGAGCAATTTGATCTTTGGCATATGAATTGAGAAGAACTTCTCCATCATCATCTGATAAACCATCAACATCCTCTGATAAGTAATCAGAGAGTTGAGCGATAGTGAGTCTGCAATAGTGACGACGACGAACCTTGAATTCATCTTCACAATTAGCCCAAAAATCTTCAAGTGCTGGCTTATGTGCAATCCCTTGCTCTAACCTGTTTGCAAAATGACCCAAAGGATCATAGGAACGCCTCTCAGTATGAGTTTTAAGCTTGAATCTTTCTATCTCGGTTGACATATGCTTGGCATCTGTTGCAGTTCTGCATGTGAAAATTCCCAATCCAAATGGAAAAGTAGCTGCAGTCTTATGACAACTGCGAAGAAAGAAATGAACATGTTGCATCTGTCTGAGAAACTCCATGAAGATGATCTTGTCTGAAGGATACCTCGGCAACATCAGAGGCTCACCAACATATCCATAAACCCGGATGTATGTAAAAGTAGGAAATTGGATAAACCAATCTGCCCAAGTCTCCATCGCTGGTTTTGCCTCGGCAGAAACACGGATGTGCATTTCATTGTCAAGATCTCTGACTGTCCTCATAGAAAAGTGATCATTCACTGCTCGGAAGTCTTGTTCAAATTTAGAAAACTCCAACTGAGAATAGTACTCGTGAACACGTTGAAGACCAAGAGTGCCATTAGTTTTCAGATGCCTGTAGCTACCTTGAAATGCAACTAAGTAGACCAAGTAGGATATCATACGAAACTCATGAAACTTGAGAAAATCAGAAATCTGCTGATGTAGGCAATCACTAATCAACATAGCCCAGTCGAAATGTTCTGTGCCATCAAGAATTCTGGAAATAAGGTAAAACATCCATGATCGGAAAGTGCTAGCATCCTCTTGTCCTGTAACTTGATTGAGCAAAGTTATCAAAACAGCAACATCATCTTTGAATTCACCACGACCAACCTTTTTAGGCATATTAGTCTTTTGAACTTTCAGCCATCTCTGAGCCACCTTTCTCTGTGAACGTTCTTGATCTCCATCCCATATCTTCTCACAGGCCTCAATAACCACAGTGAAATTATCTGAACGAGGAGGAATAGCAAAACATTTCTCTATATCCTTCGGTTTAAGATTGCAGATAACCCTCCCATCAGCTGATCTGATTTGTCGTGAAGATGAGTCATAATGCTTGATGCAAGCAAGAACGAACTCAAGATCAAAAGTAGTAACAAGAATAGATGCTGCTGCCAGCAATTTGGAACGTTCAAGATTTCTCAATGAATTGCTACCAACACCTTCTAAACTGCTCAGATTAACCACTGGATAAACATGATTTAAATCCGTATCTGAAGTTCTGACAAAATCATGTATAAGAACAGATTTGGTCTTATACTCAATGAGATTGAACTGCATTTTGAAAATGAAGACTTTTGACTGTAAAGTCGAATATACTTGAACAACTTTCTGGAAAAACTAAAAATCTCTGAACAAGGCTAAAAATAGCCTATGGTGGGAAAAATTTTAGGAATTTTTCTGAAACGTGGGTTTTGTGCAGAATCAAATTCTAAGACAACCCAGATAACTCAATTTTCGAAAAAATGTGTTTTAGGCCCACATGCAAAGAGATTCTCAGAAAAAAGCACAGAGCTTCAGAATGAAGACTACGGGGCAATTTTCTTGAAAAAATCTAAGACATGGGTTTTGCTGCAAATACTGAAGTATGCGAACCCAGATGATCAAATTCTGAAAATACGCTGAATTTCTTTGACATGCGAAGAAAGTACCTAAGATGAGAAATAGAAGAAATAAGACAGAAGAAAGAAGGTTTTATTTGCTCTGCTTCTGTAGAATTCGCCTATCTCTATTCTGGAATTCGATGAAACCTGCATGCAAACTGAAAACAAAGTCTGAAATATTCTTCTTTTGATCAAACTGAATCCGTTGCTATGAAGAACGCTGAACTCTGACACCTATAGCACCTTTAAATTGCTGCTCGCTCAAGAAGAATGTATGTTTCTAAGCTTGTGATGAAGAAATAATGGATGCCTAAACTTGAATAAATAGAGTTTCATCACCAAAACTCGTAAGAAATGCATGCAACCTTGAAAATTGCGCTTGGCTTGTGATTGGACCCCAAATTAGTTAACTGAAGACTAAAATGAGCTAAATAAAGCACCATGCTTTAGAACTAAAGTCGCCTTATTAAGACTTCAGTTGCAAAATTCTATTTAAAGCACCATGCGAATTAAGCTTTAGTTGACAATTCATATTGAATTCGCCATACTTCACAACTCAAAATTCATGCTTTAAATCTTTAGTTAAAAATCTTAACTAAAGCGTCCCTTTTGAAGACTGAAGTTAAAATATATAATGAAGTGTTAACTTCACAAAATCTTCACAAAACTTCAACTAATGCGCCATGCATTCAAACTCAAGTTGATTTTCAAACATGCACTTCAGTTAAGTGTACATGCAAACAAGTTAACTCAACATGCAAAGTTAGATAATTGGACATGCAAACTAGTTAACTCGACATGCAAACTGAAAGAACACTCAACATGTCAAAATGTGAACTGGAGATGACAACCCAGAAATCGTTCAGTCTAACTGAAGTCAGAACTCAAGTTAGGGCGCACCAGTCAACTTCTTTCGAAAAATCAACTTTGACCTCTCTAGGCGTTTTCCAGACATAGCCAAATTTAATGAAAATTTGAATTTAAACCTCTTTTGGGACCTCTGTTCATCCCCTGACACTGGCTGACTGACTCCACTGATTGGCTGGCTGACAGATGCATCGCAGAGCAGGACAAAAACTGATCAATAGGTACCTTGAGACTGAATATCATAAAACTAAGATCTGAAGGGTCAAAAATCCAAGCGCCCTTTTTAAAAGCTGCTCTTTTTCACAAACTTAGTCAAATTTTCTCATCTCTATCTCGTACGAAGGGAAAAACAAATCCTTCATAACTTCTGACTGACCAAATTTCAGGACTGGATCACAGGCTCACTGCGGAGCTGACCTCATTCCACATGATAGCTGCAAAGGCACATTTCTCCAGAAAACATCATCTGAGGGGTGAAAATTAAGGGCGCCTTTTTGAAAAGTTGCTCTTTTTCCACCAGACAGCCATTTCTGGAACTGACCAAAATAACACTAAAACTCCGACTGCAAGCTGCTGAGTCATCTTCTGATCTGACGGAGATAGGCAACGGAGAGCTGAACGTAACACGGAGAAGCTGAATATCTGAGGACATCAAAAAGAAAGTATTAAAGGCTCCAAAAGCTCAGGCGCCTTTCTGAAAATGTGCTCTTTTGCTTTTTTCCTTGATATTTTAACCAAGATTTGACCCTATGTTTGACCTCTGGCTCAGGCACTTCTGCAACTCAGATTCACCCACTGACGGATGCGTCGCGAAGCTTGAACAAATGTGAGATAAACATCTTGGGTGGCATTTAGTCAAAAACCTTCATTTGACACCTCAAAAAGATGGGCGCCTTTTTGAAAAGCTGCTCTTTTCTCTAGTGTTAGCCAATTTTGTCGTTCCTCTCATTTTGCACTATATCTTCCGTAACTTGCATGAAACAGGTCCGTTTAACAGGCTTGATAGCTTGTTGCGAAGCTAGCGTGATACCAAACAAATGTCTGCTGGAGGTGACAAACCCTAAAAACAGGATTTGAGCCCCTAAAAGATAGGGCGCCTCTTTGAAAATGTGCTCCCCTCTCCAGAGATAGAAAATTTTGATGATTTTCCTTCAGATTTTCACTTTTCTTGAATTTCTTCAGTAACAAACTGACATGAACCTGACACAAACTCCATATTTAAAAAGGCCAAAAATGACCTTCTGACATCACTTTAACAAGATTAAGACTCAATTAAGCAAAATGCCTTAGTGGAGCAAAATTTTTTGGTTTGGGTACAACATTAGGCTCCGTCTGGTGACCATGTCGGATACTTACGGCATAGGAGATCCCTAGAATCTCAGTGTTTTCGTAGACCAGTGACTTATAAGTTGGGTATATGGAGTCAGGACTTCCCTAATCACCTAAAACAAGACATAACATCACAGAACGGGGAAATACAAAACGACATAACGATAAAGCATAAAAATTATTTACAAAAATTTACAAAGAGTCACTCCTCTCCTGGAGGATTGAAGTGTTTAAGATATTGCCCGCTATGAGGAAGCGTGAAGAGCCTTCCATCTTGATGTGAGAGAATATATGTATTTTCTCTTGTAGATTCATGAATCTGGAAGGGCCCTAACCACAAGGAATCAAATTTTCCATGCATTCCTTTAGGTTCATGCCTTTTGTCCCACAAAAGGACTTGATCTCCGACTTCAAAGTCTCTTTGACGAGCCTTCTTATCAAAAATCTTCTTCACTCTTTCTTGATGCTGAGTGATTTTATCAACAACCTCTATCCTTTCCTCTTGAAGTTTCATCAGGAGCAACATCCGTTTCTGAATAGGATCATTGAATTCTTCATCCTCCACTGCAGATGCTAGCTGTAAAGTAGATAGCTCCAAGGTAATGGGCAGAATAGCTTTTGTACCATACAAAAGTATAAAAGGCGAGGTGCCAATAGCCCTTTTAGGAGTTATACGATCAACCCAAAGAGCGTCATATAACTTGGTATGCCAAGTTCGCTGATTTGACTCAACCAACTTGCGTATAATTGTGACAATGTTCTTATTGGATGATTCGGCCTGTCCATTACCCTGAGGGTAATAATTTGACGAATGCGACAGCATGATGCCATGATCAAAACAAAAACTCAAAATTTCCTTTGACGAGAAACATGTTGCATTATCAGTCACAATTTTTCGAGGCACTCCGAAGTGAGAAATGATATTTTCCTTGAGAAAGCTGCAAACCACTTCGGACGTAGCTCGTTTAGTAGGAATCGCCTCAACCCACTTTGTAAAATAATCTGTCGCTGTAAGGACAAAAACATGCCCCTTACTGGAACTTGGATTGACAGGTCCTACAAAATCAATACCCCACTGCTGAAATGGAGCATCGATGACAACTGGCCTGAGTGGAAAAGATGCCAATTTTACTTTACCAGCAAACTGCTGACATAACTGACATTTGTACACCCAATCATATGCGTCATGGAACATAGTTGGCCAATAAAACTGTGCTCGCAGAATCTTGAATGCAGTGACCCTTGATGAAAAGTGTCCTCCGCATGCCTGATTATGAAAAGCTTATAACAATCTCCGTTGCTGATCCTTTCCGACACATAATAGAAAAGTTTCGTCAAGGCCACGCTTTTACAGAACGTTGTTAACAAGCACGAAATTTTGTGCTTTCAATTTTAGTGTTCTTTTCTGTTGTTTGTCCATGTGACGTGGACATTCTCCATACGTTGAATAATACCACAGAGGTGTGTACCATTCTTCCACAGAATTAACAAATAGGACCAAAGGAAGGTCCTCTTCAATTTCTTGCTCTGAACCAATTCCACCATTGCTCTGGAATTTGTGATCTCCATCTTCTGCCAATAAACGACAAAGACCTTGCCCGCGAACAAGCTTGGTTGGCTTAATCTCCAGATCATATTCCTGAACTCTCGCGATCCAATTTCCTCTTTTTGTGCCCATCTCCTGTTGGGTAAGCACACTTTTGATTGCTGGATCGGTGACATACACCGTTGTATGAGAATTCAAAAGATAAAACCTGAAATTCTTGACAGCTCTGACAACAGCATAAGCGTTCTTCTCAATCTGGGAATAACGCATCTCAGCATCTTTAAAATTAGCACTCATAAAAGCAATAGGAGATTCTCCCTCCTCGCTGAGCTTTTGTGTCAATATGGCAGACAGTGAATGTTTTGACGCATAACAATAAAGGATAAAATCCTTCTGAAAGTTAGGCCGAACTAACACTGGTGCATTAGCAATAGCTTCTTTGATTTTAGTAAAGGCCTGTTTGCCTTCATTCGTCCACACAAAAGTAGACGTCTTCTTCATCATTGCTGAAATCTCCTTCGTCAGCTCTGAGAAATCAGGTACGAACCTTCGGATAAAGTTAACTTTACCGAAAAAGGAGTGCACCTGCGTTTTACTTGTAGGGAGAGATAGGTTTCTAATTGAATCCACCCAATTCGGATCTATTCTGGTACCTTCTTTGGAAACAATATGACCAAGTAACTTGCCCTCCGTCACCGCGAAGATTGTCTTCTTCGGATTCAAAGATATTTTATGATACCTACATCTCTTGAACACTTTCACAAGATGTGAAAAGTGATCACTCCGTTTATCTGAAAAAACAGTTAAGTCATCAAGGTAGACTATGATCTTATTCCTAAGATCCCCAAACGCTAAATCCATGGCTCTTTGAAAAGTAGCACCGGTGTTGATAAGGCCGAAAGGCATCCTTTCATAAGCAAACGTTCCCCATGGCGTGGTGAAAGCTGTCTTGATCTGATCCTCCTCAGCCACTGCAATTTGATTATAGCCAGAAAAACCATCAAGAAGTGATAGCATTTCTGATCCGGTAACTGTCTGCAATGTATGCTCCATGATAGGTAAGGGATAGTTGTCCTTTAAGGACGACTAATTCAAGTTCCTGAAATCAACAAAAATTCTGATTTCTCCAGTCTTCTTGCGCACAGGAACAATATTTGACACTCAGGTGGAGTGATGGATGGGAAAAATTATTCTCGAGTCCACCATCTTCTGAATTTCCGCATAGATAGTATCTTGAATTCGCGGATTAAAATGTCTTTGTTTCTGCCTGAAAGGCTTCACCTCAGACTTTAGAGGAACTGTATGAGACAATTCAATGGGTGTGAAGATCTTTAAATCTTCATATGACCAGGAAAAAACATCCTTGTACTGTTTGAACAAGGCGATAAACTTCTCAGTTTCTTCAGGAGTACAACACTTGCCCAAATTCACAAGCCGAGGCTTGTCTTCAGTACCTATGTTAACTTGATTATATTCTGATGAAGTATTCACCCCTGACCTTTTCTGATCTTGGATGTAATGATCATGCTTGTCAAAAATATCCTCTAAGGATACAAAACCTTTAGGAATCTGATTTCCCTTCAATTGGATGATTCCAGATTCTATAACCTCAGATTCTTCAGCAATTGACTCTCTGTAAGGAGTTGAACTCCCTTCAAAGAACAATTCTTTGTAGTTGTCTCCATGACGAGAAATTCTTCAATATCCTCATCATCACTAAAGACTTGCCAGTTGTCTGAATTATTAGGAATAGCTGGTCTGTAGATTAGCTCAATAGCAAATGAATTTTGACGAAAGTCAGAGTTAGGCATGAAAAGAGCGGCTGAAACTACAAGAGCATCAGCTTTGCTATTATTCATTCTTGGAATATATTTGATATTAAATGCATCAAACCAGTTGATTGCATTCCATACCCTCTGCCTATAGTTCTAGAGACGATTCTTTCTTACGTGAAACTGCTCTCTGACCTGCTTAACGATCAGCTCTGCATCTCCTTCAACTTGAAGCAGCTTGATCCCCATATCCTTTGCGTTTTTGAGACCTAATAAAAGCGCCTCATATTCGGCAGTATTATTAGTGCAATCAAATTGCAACCTATATGCAAAAGGATATAAACGACCTTCGGGAGAGATAATCACTACTCCCGCTCCGGAGCCTGAAGTCGAACAACTGCCATCAAACTGCATCGTCCACATCTTCGATTCTTCACTTGACAATTCTGTGGTAAGTGCAAAATTCTGACAATCTTCAGTCACTTCGGACATCGTAGCATATGTTCCTGGACCCGTGTCTTGATATAACACTTGAGCATGTGGGTCTTGGGACTTCACCACTGTGAACTTTGATTTTGTTTCCAGTTCCAGCTTGAAAGTACCTTTCTTCAATGGGATTGTCGCGAATGACCAATCCATCTGTATTTCTCCTCCAAGATCCTTGCAGAAACTTCTACTAAGCAACATCCTGTAACTGGTAGGAATATCAGCCACCAGGATAGTCATCATGATCTTTTTCTCTGGACACGACGCTAGCCTCACTTGCGCATCTTTGAGTTGACCGACTAACGGCATCGGCTTGGACTCAAGTGAGTAACACTTTTCCTGAGTAGGGGTGCATGAAAGTCCCAACGCATTCATAATTTGTAAGGGCATAATGTTGTCTGAAGCTCTGCTGTCAATTATGCAATTGCTCAGCTTAAAACCTCCTATATATAAGGATATATAGAATGGCCTGGGCTTCTCTTCTACAGGGACGAAGGATTGAAGCAATGTCGGTTGAACGACAGTCTTCTTTTTAAGAACATTCAAGATTCTATCCAACTGCTCTAGATGATCTTGTAAATACTCCAATTGAGGGAATCAGTTACCATCACAACAAGCTGCATTCCAGCAGCGCATTCATGCAACGGTTGATAACAGGTAAGTAGAGTATCAGATTACTCCTATTGAAACTTTAGGTAAGTTATTTGGAATCCCCGTTTCATTTCTTATTGACACAGGAGCAACTGAATGCTTCGTATCTCCTAGGGTCTTGAGCAAGGTATCTAGAAAAGCTGGTTATATGCAAAATACTTGGTCAATAGAATATGCAAACCAGTCAAAGGCTCAAGTAGAGCAATGCTTATTTGAGGCCCGGATTGATTTACCCAGTTTCTCAATAGAAGTAAACCTTTACGTGGATCCCTTAGGTACTTATGATGTAATCCTAGGAATTAATTGGCTATGGAGGCACAGAGTCAAAGTAGATTGCTTTTCCAAGATGGTGGAGTGTCTAGACAATTTAGGACATAAGGTGTTCATTCAGGGAACTGTAAGGCCGGTCAAAATAAGACAGATTTCCGCCATGCAACTTAAGAGGGCCAAACGTAAGGGTTGTTAGTTATTTGTAGTTAAAATGGAAGTAGTGGAAGAACTGATGGAAATGAAGGAATCCTATTGATTGGATGAGTTAGCTTACTTTGAAGCCCAGAAGGAGTCGGGAATGGAAGAAGAGACATCACGGGATATGGGTGAGGAAATAGATAAATATCCTTATCTGCAAGAATTTGCAGATGTTTTTCCTGCTGCATTACCCAGTTTTCCACCCAAAAGGGCTTTTGATTTCACCATTGATATACAGCCGGGGGCAGAACCAATATCTAAAGCCCCTTATTGTATGATGACCTCATAATTGATGGAATTAAAGGCTCAACTGCAGGAACTTTTGGAAAAAGGTCTAATAAGACCTAGTGTTTCGCCTTGGGGAGCGCCGGTAATCTTTGTCAAAAAGAAGGATGGTACACTTAGGTTATGTATTGATTATCGGATGCTCAATAAGGTAACCATAAAGAATAGATATCCCTTGCCAAGCATAGATGATCTTTTTGATCAAATGCGAGGGGCAGCAGTGTTTTCCAAGATCGATCTACGATTAGGTTATCATCAACTGAGATTGAGGGAGGACATCCACAAAACAGCCTTCAAAACCATATATGGACATTATGAATTCACTGTATTACCCTTTGGGTTAACAAATGCCCAAGCTGCATTCATGAACTTAATGAACAGTGTGTTCAGGGATTGTTTAGACAAGTTTGTGCTGGTGTTTTTGGATGATATTGTGATATACTCCAAAAACGAGGAAGAACACCTTCAACATTTGCGATTTGTGCTACAACGGCTAAGAGAAAATAAACTCTATGGTAAATTGTTCAAGTGCTCATTTTTCCAAAAAGAAGTACAGTACTAGGGCATATTATCTCTACAGATGGAATTGAAGTAGATCCGGCTAAGATTAAGGCCATTTTGGAATGGCCAAAGCCAAAAAATGTGCATGAAGTCCGAAGTTTCATGGGGTTGGCCGGGTACTATAGAAAATTTGTGGCTAATTTCTCCAGAATAGCATGTCCCATCACATCTCTTCAAAGAAAAGGGAAAAGATTTGTTTGGACAGAAAAGTTTAGGAGGCTTTTGAAATCCTGAAAGAAAAGCTAACAATAGCACCGGTACTACAAGTACCAGATCCAGAAGGACATTTTGTGGTCACCACAAACGCCTCAAGAGAAGGGTTGGGTGGTGTACTCATGCAAGATAGAAAAGTCATTGCCTATGAATCCCATAAATTGAAAAATTACGAACAAAACTATGCTCCTCATGATCTCGAATTAGCTGCAATAGTGCATGTGCTGCAAGTATGGAGGCATTACTTATTGGGAAAACCCTTTGAATTGAGATCTGACCACCAAGGGTTGCGATATCTATTTACTCAACCAAATCTGAATGCTCGGTAAAGAAGATGGCTTGAGCTAATATCGGATTACGACTTTGAAATTAGTTACATCAAAGGGAAAGAGAACCGAGTGGTAGATGCCCTTAGTAGAAGGAGGCATATATCCTCTATGCTGATCATTCAGACAAACTTTCGAAATCAGGTACTTCAGTACTCAGAAGGGGATGAATACTATAAACAGGGTAAACAGGCCTTATCAAAAGACTCTCAAGATCATAGATATGATGGTTTTCAGTTCGATGCCGACAAGGTGCTCAGGTACAAGGGAAGGATGTACATTCCTGACTCAGGGGAGCTAAGGAAGGTAGTTTTGCAAGAGGCTCATAATGCGCCCTATTCTGGACATCCAGGAGTAACAAAACTCGTGGCAGATATTAGACCATTGTACTTCTGGAAAGGGATGAAAAGGGATGCCGCAAAATATGTGGCGGAGTGTTTAGAATGCCAAAGAGTCAAAGCTGAACATCAACACCCGGCAGGGTTGCTATATCCACACGAGATTCCTGAGTGGAAGTGGCAAGTAATTAGCATGGATTTTGTGCAGGGACTTCCAATGTCCAGAAATAGGCACAACACAATTTTGGTGGTGGTGGATAAGCTTACGAAGGTAGCACATTTTATTCCAGGGAACCAAACAGATGGGACACCCATTATAGCAAGGAAATTTATGCAAGAAATTTTCAGGTTGCATGGAGTTCCAAAGAAGATTATTTTTGACAGGCATGCCAAAATGACCTCTAGATTCTGGCAAACACTTTTCACATCTCTTGGAATCCAGCTAAATATAAGCTTGGCATATCACCCTGAGACAGATGGTCAGATGGAGAGGGTGAACCAAGTCTTGGAAGACCTTCTAGGAGTTTATTGCATGGATCAGTAGTACAAGTGGGAAGATTACTTTCCACTTGTAGAATTTGCTTACAATAATAAATATCATTCTGCCATTAAGATGGCACCATTTGAGGCATTATATGGGCGCAAGTGCCACACTCCTATAAGTTGGGATAGGCTAGACGATAGGATTAGCCTTGGGCCCAAAATGCTCTCAGAGATGGAAGAACAAATCAGGATGATTAGAAAAAGATTGGTAGAAGCCAACAACAGGCAAAAGAGTTATGTAGGTGCCAAAAGAACTCCTAGACGGTTCTCAGTTGGGGACAAGGTTTTGTTAAGGGTCAAACCACAAAAAAGTGCCATTAGATTTGGAAAGTCCATAAAGTTAGCACCACGTTATGTTGGACCTTCTGAGGTTTTGGAGGAAGTTAATCTAGTGGCCTATTGGATTGCACTACCACCAGTCTTGTCTAGAATGCACAATGTCTTTCATGTTTCATACTTAAAGAAATATATTCCTGGTAGTAATCATGTGATTGATTGGAATGCTTTGTAGGTAGAGGATCCAGGAGTGGTAACGATAGAGCCCCTCAGGGTGCTTGAAATGCGTAAGATTCGTCTGCGTAACTGAGAAGTTACACAGTGCAAGGTCCAATGGGACCAATACACCGAGGATGGTACCACTTGGGAAGATTTCCTCACCTCTTGGAGGATTATGAGATTCCTTTTTAATCTGTATATATTAACTTATGCTTTTATTTAAGGAACTAAAAGATCATTGAGGACGATGATTCTTAAGCGGGGAGAGATGTTACATCCCACCCTAGATGCTTCAAAACAATTTTGCTTTTTGTAGTTATGACAAATGAATGATGCAAATTTTGATTGAATATTGCAAGAAATGTTGAGATCTTTTGTGATTGAGTTATGTTAGAGCAATAAAGAATTATGCCATTATGATATGAGTTATGAATTATTTCAATGGGAATAAATTGTGTTAATGATGCCCTAGAAATAGAAAAGTTGGTAAAGAAAAGTTTATTTTTCATTAAATGCATAGATAGAGAATGTGCAATAGTGATTTTATGATATTTTGATGTTAGACTAACTTCCATTTGTTTGGAGTTTGATGCAGGGTAGCATGTACCACAACCTCCGAAGGAGGGAAAGTATCATCTGAGTAGAGAGGTAGTGTTGGGATGATTTGGAAATTGCCATCTGAGTTAGGACTAGGTCAGAAGCATCTAGGAATCCTAGAAGAGTGTAATAGGAGTCTTCAGTTGAGGTAAGTCTTATTGTGATATTTTTGGGCGTGGTTTTGTCATAAGTGGAATTAGGGTTTCTATTGTTAGTGTTTGTAGCTTAGGGAAATATTTTTCTCCTAAGTAAAAATAAAATAAAAATTAAGATAATTATCAAGGCAGGTTGGCCTTGTTAACAAATGATATTTTATATTTATTATTTAAATCAAAGAGGTCGACCTAGATGAAAGGTTGCCTAGTTTGGTATATATACAAGGTGGTGTTCATTCATTCAAATGATCAATTCAATAACTTCAAGTTCGCACCTTAGCAGTAGATTGAACTAATCAACGAGGATCATATTCTATTTGTACTTAGCATCAAGGAGTGATGCTATTATTCATTGTAATAATTCAGCCTTGAGTAAAGCCAGACTTGTAAAGCAGATTTCTGCTCTTGTTCATCTGATATCTATATATATAAGAGATATATATTTTGCTGGGTTTTTCTCCCTCGAGTAGGAGGGTTTTCCCAGGCTAAAAGTGTTGTGTTTTTTGTTTGTGTTGTTATTTCTGCTTATTGCAAATCTGACCCTAAAACTAACATGGTATCAGAGCAGGTTTAAGAAAGAATCTGATCAGATTTGGGTGAGTAGTCAAGACAACTCTTCGAGCATCATTCTGGAAATTGAAATATTAATGTCGGTGATGCAGATACATGGATGATACCCTATTTGAAGGTTTCGGTTGTATTCTATTTGGTAACATCCGCACTTACCTTGTGTCGACTTATGGCTCCTTCGGAACTTTTCAAAGTCATGTAGCTTTAATTCTTGGCATGGGTTTTATATGGTGGAAGTCGTGAGCATTCAATTGCTTGCTTCCATTTATCTCTGGCTAAGGCAGTGTGGAAGGATATTGTGTATGGGTGCAAAGAAATTCTTTTGATGTAGCGCATTGAAGACTTGTAAGGATGTGATTATTCTTGTTGCGTGCAAACATAAGGGAGACTATGTGTATGTTATTGCTATCACTATCTCTTTATCTTGGGTGCCGACTGTATGATGCCGTGAGAGTTTTTCGGGCCTTTGTTGCTTTTAAAAAAAATATGCTCTATAAGAAAAATGTGATCGCATGTATGTCCTTGTTGCTGGTAACAGAAACGCTTGAGCATTTTATTTCGGGTTGTTCTTTGGGTGAAGTGTGATTCTTTGTTTGGCAGATTATGCAATTTGAATGTGATAGAAATATACTGTGATGTTGTCATTATTTTGAAGGATATAGCAAATCATGAATTTGGTGGATGCGCTCAAAAATTGTATAGCATGAATAGTCTGCATTCAATGTGTATGGCTTAGTGTAAGAGATGTTTTTGACAAAGACGGGCCATGTATGCATCTTGAGTGGGTGCTCATATTGATTGTATGATTGTTCGAATGTCTGGATAGAGAAATGTGTATTGATGGACTGTACTGAAAGCAGTGTAAATGTTACATTGTCTACATACTCTAAGAACGGTTTTTTTAATGTATTAGCCGTGAGATATTTTGTGCCTGTGTGTTGAGTAAAGAAAAGTGTTTGAATGAGAGAGTATGGAGACGTGTCTTTCTTTGTGGTGTTGATGTCGCTTAAGGAAGTGGGTGTGATTTTTTCTGATTATGGCTATGCAGATTTGAAGTGGTCTGATAACAGTTTACAATAGAAGTATTTTATCTTCAGCAGTACATCATCGGGGGAAGATGATGATTGTCAGGAAGAGTAAAATGGCTGCAACATAAATAAAGAGATAAGTATTTCATACCCTTGAATAATGTTCATGAATCTTTTATGTAGTTATTAATTCATGGATTGGAATAGTGAATCATGTATGCTTCTAGCATTGGTATTTCTCTTCGGGATAGTTTGATTCTATGAACTATTAGTAATCTCTCTAAAAATGCTTCCAAGACGGATCGAGGAGCAAAAGGATGATGAGAGATTGCATTCAAGGGAGGAAAAGCTCGATGCATCCTGTGAGGAAGTCACGCAGGCTAAAGAATGGAGACAACTTGCTACCTTGCGACTGAGTTGGTGGCACATAATTAGAGACATCTCTCAAAGAGGAAGAACCTATACAAATTGCGATCAGTTTCTTCGAAGAGGAGGAAATAACATTTAGAGGGAGTCTGACAAATCATCAAAGGCAACCTTGGACGAGGAGGTCAGGAGGTTGATGCAAGAACTTGGAGCTTCAGAGGGAGTCACATCATCATGAAGATTTGTTGTAGCGTATATTTCTCTGTGACAGAGAAGTATGAGGTGAAAGCCCTTGTAGTGTATATTTCTCTGTGATGGAGAAGTATGAGGTGAAAGCCCTTGTAGTGTATATTTCTCTGTGATGGAGAAGTATGAGGTGAAAGCCCTTGTAGTGTATATTTCTCTGAGACGGAGAAATATGAGGTGCGAGCCCTTGTTCATCTTTGAGACTAAGATGAGACATCATGTTGAGAGAGTCCATGACGACATCACGTTGAGAGACTCCGTGATGAACCCTTTGTACTTGTGTTTTTCCACACATGGGAGTAGCCATGGTGGACGTCATGTTGAGAGACTCTATGACGACATCACGTTGAGAGACTCTGTGATGGGCACTTGTGCGTGTGTTTCTTTCCACACATGGGAGTAGCCATGGTGGACGTCATGTTGAGAGACTCCATGACGACATCACGTTGAGAGACTCCGTGATGAACCTTTGTGCTTTCCACAAATGGGTGTAGCCATTGTGGGCGTCATGTTGAGAGACTCCATGACGTAGATATCTGGAAAATGCCTCCCTAGCTAAGAGGAAGTGTTAGTGTTTGTAGCTAAGGGAGATAAATTTCTTGTAAGTAAAAAAAAATAAAAAATTAAGATAATTATCAAGGCAGGTCGGCCTTGTTAACAAATGATATTTTATATTTATTATTTAAATCAAAGAGGCTGACCTAGATGAAAGGTTGCCTAGTTTGGTATATATACAAGGTGGTGTTCATTCATAAAAATGATCAATTCAATAACTTCAAGTTCGCACCTTAGCAGCAGATTGAACTAATCAAGGAGGATCATATTCTATTTGTACTTAGCATCAAGGAGTGATGCTATTATTCATTGTAATAATTCAGCCTTGACTAAGGCCAGACTTGTAAAGCAGATTTCTGCTCTTGTTCATCTGATATCTATATATATAAGAGATATATATTTTGCTGGGTTTTTCTCCCTCGAGTAGGAGGGTTTTCCTAGGCTAAAAGTGTTGTGTTTTTTGTTCATGAGTTGTTATGTCTGCTTATTGCAAATCTGACCATAAAACTAACATCTACACCAATTTTCTACTTTCTTACCGTCAAAAATTAAGCTAAGCAAGCATATATGCACATGTAGGAAGAACTTGCATACATCACTGCGGGCATACGCATATGGACACAGGTGCATGATGGCAGGCGAATTTATGAGCCTGTGATCGTGCATATGCATGCATATGCGCATACACGTACTGACGCATCCAGACCAATACGTGTGCATGAACGAATGCTCAGTTAAATTAATTTCCTTTCCTGATGGTGAAACCTATTTAACACCTTGAACTCATCAGTAAGGTATTATTGCCTTTATGAGACTGATATCTGTGCCTGATGGCCATGTTAAATATATACTGCCATTATTTATATTTCTACAAAAAAAGTATAATAATGATTCATGATTGCTTATAAATTAATAAATATTGCCTGGAGGCATTTCATTAAATACTTGAATACTCTCTTAAGGTCTGAAAGACCAACACTTTAAATACATAAGTATTTAAGTGATTTTATATTTTCAAAATAGGATATTTTATTAAAGTCAAAGAGAAGAAGTTATATCATGTTTGCTGCCAAATGTGAAGGTGATAAAAGATTTAAATATATTTGAAAAGAAAAAGAAATAATAAAACCCACACTTTTAAAATAATAAAGTGGGGCCACCTTGAGTTGGCAAAATAAGTTTATTCTTTGTGGAAATTAATAAAATTATGATACCACCTTTCTTGGACGTATGGCTGCAGCATGCAAAGGCGGTTCCTTGTTTTTAGCCACAAAGGTGGTGCAGCAGTTAGGAGAAATATAGCCTGACTTTATTCGCCACATGAGAGTGCTTTTCTTTGGTTAATTTTTTTTTCTTAAGCTAAGATCGATCTCATTTTGTGGAGGGTGAGTTGGAGAAGATTTAGGAGGTGGTTACCATAACCACCTAGTAACCAATCGACCTGTTTTAGTTGTCTATTCTTCTCAAAACAAACTCATTATTCATGGACAAGAGAGATTCGATGGGGGCTGGATTTCAGAGAATAGCAGATGCTACAATTAGGAAAACTATCTTGGGCCATGTTTTTCTCTTTTAAGAGGAAGAAGGCAGACATTAGCAGCAGGGCTGAAGGTCGAGCTGGGAAAAACATGAAGTTTTCTTGCATTCTCAATTGCTTACATTCTTTGCTTGTAAACTGTTTTGTACAGTAAGGTTATGGTGTGCTTGAAGTTTCAAATGGATAACTATGTCTTTGATAGACTAAAATCTTTAGTTTTGCCTTCTAGCAACCAAACCAATTCATGATATTCTGTAAGAAATTTCCAGAAGGCTTAAACTGAAGCTGCATTTTGTTTTGCCACGGTTCTACCTAGTTAAAACGATAGGAAGTCAAGAAGACTTGGTGTGAACTTAAAGGAGCAAAAGTTCAAAAAAAAAAAGGGGTTGGCAAGAACTAAACCCTAAGAAAGAACATGCAGATTTTAAATCTGCAAATGAAGGAAATTTTCAGAATAATAAGAACGTACTAATTTGCTTCATGAATGATGAAATAACAATTGGTTTGTTTGCTTTTTGCTGAGTATCTAACCATGCATGTCATTATGATGGTCAGTATGTAATAAGTGCAGTTTGAGCACAAGAATATTCTAGAGGGTTTTAGAAGGTTACTGTTTTTGCCTTCTTGGTATGAAAACCCTGTTATTTGCTATACTAGAAGTGTTTATTCCAAGCTGAACTGTCAGCCATGGGAGTCATGAAAGGTTTCGTAAAAACCCTAGTTTTATATATATTGGTCATACGTGGTAGCTAGCCAAGTAAGAGTGTGTATTATTGGAAAAGCCTAAAGTGGGTCAAGGGAGTTTACCCTAGGATAGGTGTCCTTTGTAAGAGTAAAGGGCAGAGAGAAAGCTCTTGAATGCCCTCGGTTAGAAGAGTTTTCCAAGTCGAGCAGGGTGGGTGAGTTGTACGGAAGTACAAAACTATGGGCATAGTTGGTGCAGGTGCCATTGACTGCACTTTAGTACTCACAATAACCCAGATACCTAACTAACCAGAGTT
Source organism: Sequoia sempervirens (assembly GCA_007258455.2). Classification (NCBI taxonomy): domain Eukaryota; kingdom Viridiplantae; phylum Streptophyta; class Pinopsida; order Cupressales; family Cupressaceae; genus Sequoia; species Sequoia sempervirens. The sequence continues at coordinate 31,031 of VDFB02380289.1, read as the reverse complement.
GCCAACTTAGTAGGAAGGTATCCTTAGTAGCATGGCAGAGTTAGACAGGTGGGGTTTACCATCAGAGCTCAGATGGCAATTCTAGAGGGTTTCCAACATTGCCTTTCGTAAGAAGGGAAGGCCCCCTTCTAGTTAGGAAGGTGTGTGGGGGACCACACGAGTCCGTGGTTGGTGGAAAAGCACTTGGAAGATGCTTTCCCTCTCATGCAGACGGCGAGCCATGTCTTGGAAGAAGCAGTATCCAGATGAGGATTTCTAATCTCTTACTTTTGTAACTCTTGTTATAGTACTTGAATAGATGAATTTAGGTTTGTTCATTGTAATGTCCCCTTTTTCGGCATGATCATGTTTGATGGTGGTTAGCCTATTACTCAGACTCTCGTAGGCTAACAGGTTGGGTTAGAGGGTCAGTGGCCTTATTTGGTGGGTTTTTTCGTTCTCATTTTCAGAGTTCAGTGATTGGCTCATTGCAGGCCTTGGCAGTTCAGGTGACAGCTTCTGACAGCACAGAGATAAATGGAGTTTTGAGGAAGTTATGATTATTTAAGTGATTTAAGTTATATTAACTTAATACTTTATTATAAAGTCAAATTGACTGTATTCTTTTTATATCACTTAAATATTCATAAAAGGGTGATTTAAAATTAAATCACTTAACACATAAAAGTTGGCGCCCAAGTATTTAAGTCCAAACTATTGAAAAAGGACTTAAATATATTTTAAAAGATTTAAATGATGAAAGTGGCGTCCTTTTCTTGAAAGTCGTGCCTTTTTGCATATAAGGCATTTTGGCAATGAGAAATTCACTTCTTGAATATTTCGACTTTGCCTTTGAGGTTTCTTTTGTGCCTTCCTCTATGATCAGGGTTTGAGCAATATTTCCATTGGAGAACGCAATCTCTTCGATGTTGACCATTTTTGAGACTATGAGAGACCAGTCGAATTAGTGCAACTGTGAGGGCTTCATTCAGAAGTTCTACATGCTTCTATCAGAGTTTTATCATTCAGTATTTACTTGTCTGCAATAAGGAAAGGGGGTTTCTTCTCCAGAGATGCCATCTTCAACAGATTTCAGCTTTCAGTTTTTTCTTTTGGTTTCTTCCTTGGCCGTACTATTTGCATTGGGAAATGTGCCCTTTTAGGGAGGCGTGTGAAGTAACTAGTTGAAACGCCTTTCTTTTGGCTTCTATTTTTCTTCCATCCTTGGCGTCTACCTTTCTCAAGAGCTTGTATCCTGTTTCGAAGAGGGAGAACTCAGATCTGGAGGCTAGGCGTCCATATTTGCCAGATTTCACCATTCTTGGCTAGCAAGTTGACTTGTCTTTTTAAATAAATAATCTGGAAGCATTCCGGTATGTTTATCACTTGTGATCTAATTGTTTCAGTAAAATAATACCTTCTGCATTTCCATTCTGTAGAAAATAGCTCAGTTTTACAGTTTATGAGCTTTTATATGATGCGCCCCTTCTCTTCTGTCTACAAACTTTCTTTAAAAAACTTAAAAAACACAAATAAGATAAGGAAAAATACAGGGGTTTGAATTGTGAGCCAACAGGGTTCATCACATTCATGTTCTTTAAGTAGAATGCTATCTTAACTGTTACTACAACAGCTAAATGGTTAGCACCTTACTATGTTTCTTTTAAAAAAAAAATTTACTCTAGGTTGAATGAGTCATCTTATTTTTTTTAAAGTTAAATGAAAGCAGGATGTTACACATTCAAGGTATTATGTTGTTATTTCATATTTGGGTTATTGGGTACATGTTATTTGGCACCATTGTGGGGTGTTTCAGCAATTCTTTACATCAGCACTTTATATCAGCAGTTAATCCTCTTATTTTGGTGTTCGCAATGCATATGTGCTAACCTTGTAATGTTTCGGATGGCTATTCCAATGAAAGCTTCAATTTCTATGTACTTTATTTTGTAAGCACTGGATGGTAGTACCACCAATGGGTTTAAATTTGTTATTGATGATGTACTTACCTCATTGAACAAGTGGTCATATTGTAATAGCTCACCATTGAAAAGTGGAAGAAGCATGTAATTCATGCTAAACAAGTGGATGATTTCTTTCTTGTATTGTTTATGCATCCGACTGACTAAGTGGTTTGGTTGGCTTGTCGCCTAATGCTTCTTTGTAGCAAGTTGTAAAACAATAAATTGTCATCCTGACACCATATGCTCTTACCTTGCTCAATCTGGGATTCAGTCAATCAGAAAGTGGAAAAGAAGTTGTTATGCTTTCATTTACTTTGAGGCTAACGTATTTTAAAAAAAAAAGTGTGGGTGGTCATTATAGATAGGGGAGGGCAGCACTTTTGGTTAAGGACGATTCATGATAATGTGATAGTTGCAAGGTTGGTACTATGCTAGAAGTTTGCATAAAAAATAATTCTATCTAGGACCAAATGCCTATGAGCTAATCACAAAACTAGGTAAATAATAAATAATTTCTATAATCAATATCATGAAACATCATTACAAAGAGTAAATTAAAAATATATAGACTTCTTGGATCCATGAATCAAGGAGATGACATGGCCAAGAGGTGAAATTTTATCTCCTAATCACTCCCAATAAGGAGGTGAGTTAACTCGGTCTATCTAAAATGAAGGTGGCCTTGACTAAACAAAGATGGCACCTAACTACCATCAATAAAGGAATGATGAGGCCGTGTTGACACTTGTGTACCCTAAGTCAAGGTGAACACGTGCCATTATTAGCTACCTAGGTGAAAGTAATTAAAATTCTTAATATCCTAAATATACTTAATAAATAGGTGCAATATTACACTTAGGATAAACACTATTCTAAGCGATGTCTATTATATACACCAACAAATAGTTGGATGCTATCTAATGGATAGTAGGGTTTGTGGAACACAAGGAGCCAAGCTGACAGGTGAAGGGAGGTTAAGATTATGATAAAGGTGGGAGGTTAAGATGATCATAAAGGCTCACAAGGCACTCTTAGTAATGATGTACAATCAGAACTCTAGTGGTTTTTCACAACTATCAAGAGGTTGGAAAAGCCAGTTTTTTAATGATTTCAATCCATTGTGGTTTATTTCTTTCTAGTTTCTGCCATCTACCACTATAGCATCGTCCTTTGGGAATTAGAAAGGGAAGAGGTAGTTCCAGGACTACAAAGAGTAGGCACTAGTTGAGAAAGCATGACAAAGGAAGGAATAGGTGGGTGGCTCCACAATGATGGAAAAAATCATTTTGTATCTTGAGAAGGAGATAGGAAACAAAAACCTTTAATCTTAGGTTCTCAAAATTTGGGAGTTTGCTAAGGAGATGGATGGAACACCATGTGTGGGAATTAGGAAGGCTATGAAAAAATTGGCCCTCGATTGAGGCCAATCTTGGGGGAGAAGGAATGTCTTCAACACTAGCTAGTCACTATGCTATGCTTCCATATTTTCTAATTTGGCTAGCACTTATTTGCTTCACAATGATATAGGAGGCATGGTTGACTATGCTGAAACTTTTTTTATGTTTTTCTAGAGCATTTAAACATCCTTAAAGAAAGGCAAGAATGTATACACAAAGATCTAGAGGAGAATGCTAAGGTACTTAATGTCAAACTCTCTCTTGGTGCCAGAAATTCCTCCCCCCAAAGAAGTTTGACAAATGTTTTGAATGTAAAGGTGCCCATGGAGACTCATCAAGGCCTGAGTAATTTTCCCTACCATCCCTCCACTCATAATCATGCTCAAGACTAGTTAACGCACTCATGAATTTTATGGAGGGAGGGCTAATGTAATTTTTTCCTTTGATCCAGTCGTAAATGACACTTTGTTGGTTATAGTGGGCAGTTTTTTGGGTAGTTTGGCTTTGGTATTATCTGAATCACTTCTTCCACTCCTCAATTCATTTGCATTTTGTATGTGTTTGGATAGTATGAAGATTTGTATGCAAAATTTGGATAGTTGTGGGAATCTCTAATAATATATATAATATGTTATTCATTATAATGGGTATGATCAATTAGACTTTATCCTCTTTCTGGATGTGTCCCTTATGTATTCTTCATGAATTTTCGAGACAATACAAGTTGGTTAGCTCTTGGGAAGACTTTCGTGCTCTCTTTTTTTTTTAATTTTTGGCGAGGGCTATTCTCTATATGGTTTTCTTCAGTCAAGCCCTTTCAAATGAAATTAATAGGTTTTATTTGATGACTATCACCAACTATTCTGGTTATGTTTTGTTCTCTTTCAAGTTCAATTGGGAATTTCTTCCCCTCCATAATGGGATAAGCTCTCTAGTCAAGAATTTTGGAAGTCATGGTATCATGGTGGCTTATTGTTGGTATCTTGAGTCAATGGCCATTTTTCTCCTATGGAAGTCTTATGCTTTTTGATAGAAATAACATTCATTTAGTAGAGATTTTTATGCACTTATTCAAGATTTTCTATCGACAAAATTGTCTTGAATAGAGGCCATAACTATTGCAAAAGCTGAGACATTTGTGGCCACTTACAACAAAACTTATGGCTGCCAAAAAAGCCATGTTGACCATAGTCCTCGTAGCATAATACAGTCAGCCATGAATATATTTGGCCCCTAATATTCTCAGTCACCACCATTGCTTCAGCCACTATCAATACTCATGGCTGCAACCATATCCATGGCTGACTGCCATCACCTTGCAAAACTATTTCAAAGCAAATAAAAGTTGTGTTACAAAATTTTAGGGTTATAAACTCTAAACATAACTAATGAGGTGCCACATTATTAACAAAGCAATAAATGCTTAGGTGTACAAAGTATATTCTAACATTATATTATATCTGATAGGAATAGCTCTATCTTTTATTATAAGATTCCTTTGCAATCCTTCAACTTTCAAGCATAGTCACATTAAAGGAATTTTCAATTATCAATAGAAAAGGCAAATCATATTGTATACATGCTGAATATTTATGGTGTAGATGTGTGAAGAAAACAATTACTCTATTGTACTTGTTTGCACTTGACAAAGGCTATTCTGATAATAATATATATACGTTTCTCTATAAATTAAAAAAAAAAAACATTACCATCTAATAAACAACACAATATGTCATTTTTTAAGGATGAGGACATCATCTTTATTAAGACAAGATTATATAATATATTTCAGCATGTGGAAATAGGTTAGCTTTTCAAGGGAATCACCTTACAGCCCATTAGCTATGTATTAATAGTAGCTTCATGTGTCATAAATACATCAAATGTCTTACAGAAGCATAAAGAGGGCTGAAACGTACTTTAAGCCTATGTTACGCATATGCAATGACAAAACTTCTGAAACAGCAACATGTTTCAGAAACACTACCTTCAAGATTTTTCAAAACAATAAAACAGGATGTTGGAGAGTATAAAATGTGTGCTTCAATAAATGTGTGTGAATATGTGTGTGGATGTATACAGATCAGACAATTAAAGAGAAGAGGAGAAAAAAAGAAGATATGAAACACTTGTCTAGCATTTATAAGTGTGGAAAATGTCTCGATGAAATAAAGGAATTATATTAAATTCCACAAATGGCATGAAGTTGATTAAATTGACCTGTAAAATAACAGCAATTTATAACAACAAAACAGAGATACAAAAAAGAACCCAACAAACAAAATGTGAAGTATCTAGAACTAACCTAGGGAGCAAAAGAACCTAACAAAAGGGGAGTAAAGTCTAGACAAAATAGTACACATAAACCATGTAATACAAAACAAAACAATCTTATCAAAGGACTGTCCTGTGAAAAAAATCTGCCAATAAAGCCAAGAGAAGGTTGCTGAAAAAGAACATGAGAGCAAAAGAAGAGCCTGCATCCTGGTCAATTACCATGGAAGGGTCAAGATAAAGTCTGACGATGTCCTCCAAAGAATGAATTACTCATAAAGGTCTCAGTTGAACAATTTTAGGAGGAAGTAGGGTGCTGCCCCAGTACCTCTCCAAACATCCACAATTGACAAACCTCCAAATATAAAGAGAAAATTTGTGATGTGTGTTTGCTACTGTAGTCTAGAGTCTAGACTATCAATGGGGAAGAGTAACTGACACTCTCCACCAGGTGTGAGAGGAAGAGGTTCGAGGTGAATCATGAGTTTCCTAAGTTGGGAAATGCTTCTCAAGAGTTTTCAAGCAAAGCAAAACATATTTCAATTCTAGTTTCCAAAATTTGTTTATCCAAGGGATCACATCCTAGAGCGACACTTCTTGTCACACAGGTTTCAACATATATAATTACACCTACATAATCAAGAGGATACCCTTCTGGGGAAATAAGAATTAAAAAATATGCTTTCTAATTTTGTAAAGTAAGTTCACACTTCCTAGATCAATGCATCCATGTTGTAACAGACAAAAAAAGATTTGATTCCAATCTGAAACAGTTGATCTACAAAAGTAATGAAGCACAATTACATGATTGCGGATTGTGAAGATATCCCATAATGAATTTATATTAACACTTAGTGGATATGAGCACCAAAATGCACTGAAATGAGGTATAGTTCAGTTGCTCTTGTTGGTCTAGGCTCAGTTCATCATTGCATGGCTCTTATTTTTGGTTTGGTTGTTAAATTTTAAATCATCCATTGGATCTCATGGCCCTTCTATGGGTTCCCAGGCCTTTCTATGAGGTGTTTCCAATACTGTTCAGCACCTCAGCCTATAATGCCATTGTATACAATCTTAAAAACAGAATGGGCTACATATGTGCCAGCTTAATATCTTCAAACCCTTTTTGAAATCTTAAAAAGAAGAATCTAAGAGCTATTGAATATCAGAAATATCAAAATACAAGAAAGCACAATTTAATGTAGACAGATAAATTCTCATTTACTTCTTGCTGCATCAACAAAAATAAATAAAAAATCATGATTTCTAGAAGCTACAACAAAAGACTTACGATAGTGAATTCTCACATTTAAGAAGCATCTTAAGTGCACAAATATATCATAATATTGAACTTTATTTAGCTTCTGTTGGTAGCATTTGGCAACTTAGATTTGTATTATGCACTCCACTGTGTTGTTTCCATATGAAGGAGTCACATCAGATAAACAAGAACTTACTCTGATATTTTCCTTTCCAATGGAAGAACAATTTGAATCTGTACTTGTGAAGAATCCTCTGTTATCTGGGTGAAAACAGGTGTTGTCATGGGAATTTTTTCTTCCTTGGCATTTTTTCCAAATATATACCTAGAAAATACAAGGCATGCTCAATGACCACCATGCAAGACTCCAGCAGTGTTAAACTATGTTTGGAGTGGTAATAAATATTGGTTATAATACATACCTGGTAACATCATTGAAACCTGATGAACCTGTCAGCTTATCACCTTTGGTCTCTATCACAATGAAGGGTTCATATTTTCGCACCTAAACAGAATCAAATAAAAATAAGTTTGGCATGCCTTAAGAAGCTTGTTACATAATTGCCTTGCAAATGTCAAATTCCAAGCAACAACATACTGTAGTCAAGAGTAAATGTAGAACAGGCAAATAATGAAATCTGCAAACTCTAATCAGTACCATGTTCGTGTGGGATTCATAGCTGTGTTTATGGATGCACTATCCAAATGAGACATGGGAATATAGATTAAAATGACATCTAGTTGAAAGAACATTGTGTTAGGATCCTTATGTCCTCACTCATATTATTATTGTAATAGTTTGATTATTAGCTCGGGTGCCTATTTTGTATGTAGTAGCATTTTAACTTGTCTTTTGCAAGACATCAACAAAATGGAACAGTTTGTGAGGTAAAACTTCTCTTCAAATTAGGAGGGGAAGCTCCTTGAGATCCAACAAAACTAAACTGACCTTAGATTAAAACTACAGACAAGATATGTGAATATGCACACTATAAGAGATTTAGTAAGAGGGGTTTACATAAATGAAAATGATTGAGTGCCTATGTATTTTCCTTAGATACATACACCAGTCTATTAACAACCATCACTTGCAAATGAGATTGTCCAATATTAAGAATGAAAGAACTAATCTAAACACATACAAACAAAACCTTTTGGCTGGCTAAAATAGAGAACTAATCAGTGAAAACAAGAATTTGAAAGGAATAATCACACATAAATCAACACACAATTCCAAGAATTGAACAATTAAATTGTACACAAAGCCACAATCTAGGTAGATAGTGTTTGCCAATGCAAAGATTGGCACTACAATCTACATTCAATTCAATTCATGAAATTAAAATCACAAATTCAACAATAACCTCAGCTTCAATAACAGTTTTTACTGCATTAATTCTCCTTTATAATGTCTTGTGTCCAAATCACTTATTTATAGGTTACAATGAATAGTTTTTAGGGATTTGAGAATAATAATAAGATATCCCAAAAAAAAAATGAAAGTAACCTCTCCACATGTTGCAAAAAAAAAGAAGAAAGATATTTTAAAGAAAAACAATCTCAAGAGTCAAAACAACTAATAAAATACAAACTAACTAAAGCAAAGTGTAATGTCCCCTTCCGTGGAGTAGCCAGAAATGACACATTTAGCCTATTTAATTCCCATAAGCTAATTTCAAGCTATATCAAAGAATAAATAAATTAATTAAATAATTTTCAGATGACTTTATTTTAATTAATTTAATAAAGTAACTTAAATGTTTTAAAAGAGAAATATTATAAAGCCACTTTGTAAAAGTGCATTAAATGATATATTTTGAGCAAAAAATTAAAAAGTAACTTCAAGAGAGTTCTATGGGAAATTATAAAAGGAGATTTGAAAGCTCATTTGCATATGCTTGTTTATTTTTCAATTGGTTGAGATTTGAGCTTCGAGCTTGAGCAAACCCTAGGACGAAAACCCATAGGGTATCGGTTTCGGTAGTGAAACATCTACCCTAGTTGATTGCAAATGGGATCACATAGGTCTCACGCAAGTAGATAGCGATTGCATAATTTGTGAAGCTTTGCAAGAAAGACAAATTATCTTAAATATTTAGAAGAATTGTTTTCCAGGTGTCGTTTTAAGAGTTTCCAAGAGTTGAATATGGGATGCCACCTTGGGTGGATTTGTTGAAGAAATTAATTCAGATTGCTAGGCGCCTAAGTCACATATTGTTGGGCGGCTCATATTGTTGGCTAGGAGTTGACATATTGCTGGCATTAGAGTCTTCCTTGATGGTCACCAGTCATTTTAGCAGCAAATCATGGCATTCAAGGGTGTGGACGTGGGTTTGAATGTCTTCCAAGTTGGCCGCTAGCAATTCCAAGAGGTAGGCATATGGATGATAGCTGTTTGGGAAGGAATCATGGGGAACTTAAAAGCTGATGGAATTCCAATATTGAATGTCTAAATCTGTTGTTTGAAAGGTCAACAAACAAGTTTCCATAACTCTATAATAATGAACAGAAAATTGTAAATACTTCCTTGTTATTTTCAGACTTTCTAATGAATGGCAAGTGTTTGATGCAATGTCTTGTGCTTATTATGAGTTGTCGAAATGATTTATGAATGAAAATATGTTTCAAACCTTTAGACATGTTATTCTAAAGTCTAAACAATTACAGTCAGGAAGACGCATCACCAATGACTGCATACAAACTGTTTGATGAAATGTTTGTGCACCTAATGTTTAAAAATTGCAAAAAAATGGTAGAAAATTTGGCCATTACAATGGCATCAGAATTATGTATCCTGCCAACCACTGGGGAATTGTGCAAGTTTATGATAGCAGAAATTTCTTATGCAACCGAGAGGGTCCCACAAGTATTATTTTAGACGGAGGCCAAATGATCCACCAAAACAACCGAAGATTGAAGAAGAAATTGCTATTGCAGAATTGTTTGGTGAGAGAGTTGCAGAGAACATGGGTGATAGGGATCATCCACAAAATCATAGTATTATGCAAGTTTTAAATGACTTGTCTAGAGGACAACAATTGGTTCAGTCACTCACTAAGTGGATGCAAAATAATAATTGCAACAACTGAAATAATGGCAATAATGGCAATAATGGGAACAATGGCAACCATGGAGAGGAAAGTAACACTAACATTCCGGTTAAAACTCCAAGGAAGCCAGTAGAACAACACATAGACCTTTAATGCCTAATTCCTTGGAGGCACAGCCAAGAGGGCAAACAAGACGACAAGATGATGGTGAAGGTTTTGCAGAATTTGAGGGAATACCAATCATTGGGTGATAAATTTCATGCAGCCATGTCCTTTGCAAATTTTTGCTAGGTGAAATATAGGAATAGACCCAGAGGAGATAGGGAACAAGAACCTAACCAGGAGTTGCAATGTAGAGTGAGCAAGTTGTCCATTTTCAGTTTTTATGGCTCCAACAAGTGTACTCCACCTTTGTGGGTACAGAAATTAGACACATATTTCCATCTTAACCCCATGTTGGAGACCAAAGCCATTAAGTATGCCACACTTCATTTGGATGGAGAAGCTCATGAGTGGTGGCACCATGGATTAGTAACCTTGGGGCATGCTAGTAATACTCATATGCTGATTTTACTCAGAGGTTGATTGACAAGTTTGATAAAAAGGAGCCTAAGATACACTTCAAAGAGTTGACACAATTGAGATAGGTAGGATCAGTTGACTCTTACATATACTAGTTTTAAAAAAAAATTAGTTATGGTCACAGATGTTTCTAAGCACAGGTTAATTGTTCTATTTATTGAGGGATTGTCAAAAGCACTTTGTGGTTGGGTCAAAGCATCTAATCCAAATACTTTGCAGGATGCCACCAAAAGGGCTTGAAGCATGGAAATTTCAGCACCTAAAAACAAATTCCAGCCCAAACCATTTCCACCAAAGAAGGATAAGAAACCTTTCCAAAAAGAGTGGCCTAAAAGGAACAACATAGATGATGAGGTTAGAAATGAACTATGCAAGAAAAAGATTTGCTTCTCTTGCAAATAACCTTGGCACCTTGGTCACAGGTGTTTAGGTAAAAGGAAGGTTCATTACATAAAGGTGGTTTCAGATGATAAGGAGGAGAAGATAGAAGGAGCTACTAGTAGTAAGTAGGACTTGGATGAGGAACCAATAGATGTGGAGGGACAACCATCAGAAGAAGTGAAGGGAGGAACCATCGCAACTCTTTCTAGTACTCCTAGGTATAAATTCATTCAGAGTAAGAGGGATCTTACAAGGGCAGCGAGTTACCATCATGATTGGCAGTGGGGCAATCCACAACTTCATAGATGAGGCTCTGGTGGCCAAGAGGGGCTTACAGACAGAGGACTTTGAGGGCTTTAGTGTGATTGTTGTAGATGCCTTCACCATGACTTGCACCAAGAAAATTCTACAGTTGAGCATACCATTGGGTAATTAAATAGTAACTGATGATTTTTATGTAGTAGGCATTGGGGAGACCAATTTAGTCTTGGAAGTTTAGTGGTTACACTCATTAGTGAAGTACTTGCAAAACTTTCAAACCATGGAGCTAAAGTTTAGAGTGGATGGAAAGAAGGTGGTCCTAAGGGGTAAGTCCAATGGTGCACCCAGGATTGTGACAACTAAGAGGATGGAGAGTATATTCTGACATGGTGATGTTGCCCAGTGTTTGATTTCTTCTAAAACCCCCTCTGTTGGTGATAGACAATATCATGTGGATATCCAATCCATTTTGAATAAGCGCAATGTGGTTTTTAGAGACATTACTCCTAGGAGACCCCTTGACAGGGGTTTTGAGCATGTGATCGACTTTGAGGAGGGCTCTAAGCCCGTAATTACTACTCCTTATTAGCATCTGAAGAGATTCAAAGAGGAGATCGAGAAAATGATTAAGCAATTATTGGATATGGGGCACATCAGGCCTAGCTTGAGTCCCTTTGCTTCTTCAGTTATCCTAGCGAAGAAGAAAGATGGGACTATGTGATTGTGCATTGATTATTGTGCACTCAATAAAAAGACTATCAAAAACAAGTATCTGATTCCCAAGATCGATGAACTTTTGGATGAGTTGCATGGTGTAGTATATTTTTGAAAACTGACATTCACTCAGGATACCATAAAATCAAAGTTTGGGAGTAGGACATTCGCAACGACATTCAGGTGTCATTATGGCCACTATGTGTTCCTAGTCATGCCCGTTGGGTTAATCAATGCTCCCACTACCTTTCAATCTTGCATGAACCACATTTTTAATAGGCAATTGCAAAAATTTTTACTACTATTCTTTGATGATATTCTTATTTACATCAAGATTCAAAGGATCATCTCAGGCACCTTAATAAGGTGTTGGGCATCATAGAGGCACGATCTTTGTTTGCCAAAGCTTCCAAGTGTGAGTTTGGAATGACAGAGATACTTTACTTGGAGCATGTGATGAGTGCGGATGAAGGTCCATCAAGAGAAAATTCAGTCTATATTGGATTTCCCACCGCTGAAAACACTAATAGAATTGAGGGGATCCTTCAGCCTTTGCAATTACAACAAGAGATTTGTGAAGGGGTTCTCTTAGCTTAGTGCACCTCTTACAAATCTCACTGAGAAGGGAGTTTTCAAATGGACTGAGGAGGCTTATGTGATGAGCCCAGCCTAAGCTGACTCAAAAACTCTTCTTTGTTCCCTTGAAATTTTGTCAAACAATTCATATGCAAGCTTCCAGCTTGCAGGTTTATGTGATCAAACCGATATGTTCTTTGAAAATTGATTATTGAATGCTTCCAATGCTTGAAATTCAATACTACTATGCATAAATTAACATCCAAAGGCATGAATGACTTCTATAAATCATCTACAATGCATATCAATGACTTCTAAGTGTGAAAACATGCACCTACAGCCAACTGGTATTTTGTCAAACAGTTGGTATGCAACTACCATGCTGATAATTATATCTACAGCCTATTGGCATTATATCAAATAGTTGGCATACATCTTCGTACAATATTCAAATGAACATTACAACCATGTAAGACTCCCCCAAAGATGATATCCTTATTGAAATGCAACCATCTACACAAATTACCATAAGAATGCCAAGACTCTTGGCTTACAACATGAACCAACTTAAAAATGCCAAAGTCTGATTACAATGACTACCTACAGCAGCAACATATTCTTAGCTTACAAATGAAGATGCAACAATGCCAAATCTGACTATTAATAAACATCTACTAGAGACCATTAAAATGCAGCTCTATAAAACTGAAAATTACAATACTAATTTGCTAATAAGTGCCCAATCTAAATGCCATGTAATGATTGACAAAAAAACCTAGAAGTACAGTGCTGGAAGTGAAATCGTATGGCTTTTCAAATATCTTCAAAGTCTGGAAATGTCTCCCTTTGGCAGTGCCTCTTCTCTTCCTTGGCCCACGATTCCGTTTGCTGCCTTCTAACGTGGTTCTGAGACATTAGCAATGGTCTGAAATATTGCAGCAGACATAAGAACTCCTGTAGCAGCCCCTAATCAAGCCCAGCTTCGTAGATAAACTCAAATTATTATCTTTAAAGAACAGATCAGTATTAAACCCTTGCTTTAATATTCACCATGTCACTGTAGCGCGGGTACTGTAGTTCAGTATTGTAGCGCGGCACTGTTCACATGCACTGTAGCGGGTATTGTAGCAAATCACTGTTCACGCCACTGTAGCAGCTAACAAAAATTCTGATCTGCAAGTAATAATCTTCAAAACCCTTGTGAAACTTCACCAATTTGCACAAATGAAAGGACGGAATTATCCTCTCCTCAATTGCAACCCTTCAAGAGATCTTTCACTCCCTCAGTTATGCTATCAATAGGAAGTTTTCGTTTCCTATGATCAAAGAAGAAAACTGCGAAAGCCCTAGGCTCCACAAATAAAAATCAATCAAAATATTATTCATCAATTGAATATCCAGAATGAGCTCTTGCCTTTCTTTCTATTCTTTCCTTAGGAGAGCTCAAACACCTTCCTGGCCAATGTGGGATAAAAGATTTATTCCCACATTAAATTATTCACTTAACGCACTTTATTATATTAAAATGACTTTATTATTATAAAGTTACTTTATAACTTTATAATAATATTAAAATATTAAATAAATCACTTAAGTCACTTAAACTTTAATATCTCTTGATGTACTTGTCTAATTGCTAAGCCGTCTGAGCCAGGAGTCGACTCTCCCTGTTCTCCATGTGATCGGATGCCCGTCTAAAAATAGAAACCCTGAACAGTGACTTACTATAAACTATGTTACCGAATCATCCCTGTCAAGGCCACGATTCCAGAAACGATACGTTTCGGAAACGGAATCGGAAACGAATCGTCTTGGAATCGACCAGGAATCACGTCGCCACCTGTGGGTACAATTCAGATTTTTCAAAATGATTCCAAACGTTTTTCATGCTAACGAGGCGTTTTTTGACCGTTTTTCGTCCACGCTTGACTTTTTTTTCTCGATTTCTGCGACATTTAGGGCGAAACTCGAAGAAATAACACGGATTTCGTGTCTTACTTTGCGGATTTCACTTGTTTATTTCCGTTATTCCTTTTCACGGCGCCGGACACACAAAAACGCAAAAGCGTGCGACTCTCTTCGGCTGCAATTCTTCTTTGACTGCGACTCCTCCGGACTCACTCTTTGGTTGGGATTGACTGCACAGACAGGAGGAGAAACTCAAACGAGCACAGAAATAGCTCGCTAATGGCTTGCACAGACTCATAGAGAGCACGGGAGGAGAATACAGCGCGCCTAGGTAGGGTTTATAATTTTTTTTGTCATTTTTCTTAATTTTTTTCTTAAAATCGAAAACTCTTATGCCCAATGGTTATTTTCATTTTTAGTTAATTTTTTTTTTTTTTAATATGTTAATTCGTTAGATATAAATATTTTATATTTGATTTTTCATTGTTTCATAAAATATATTTATTATTATTATATAGTTTTTAACTTTTGAAAATATAATTATATAATTTATATTATTATATAGTGATAATATGTAATATTAATTAATATATACATGTTATTAATATATACATGTTCATATATTATAATTTTTTAATTATATAATTTAAAAAATTTATAATTATTTTATAATTTATTGTTTAGGTACTTATATTTGCACAATTTAGATTTAAAAAAATTATAATTTATACAATTTAGATTTAAAAAATTTATAATTTATTGTTTAAAACTTTAGATTCATCATTTACATATTCTCTTAACAATTTTTAAATTTATAATTTGTAATTGCAGGTTTGCATGTAGAGATTGTTTCTATTTTCTAACTATCATGACAGACAGTTCAGCTTCCGTCGGCAATACTAATCTCTCATTCAAATTTGACCCGGCTTCACCACTATGGAGACATGTACAAATAGTAGAGCAAATTCCAGGTGGGGGGACATGTGTTTGGATATGCCCTGGGTGTGAAAAGAAACGCACTAGTTCCTACAGCCGGGTGAAAGCACATTTGTGTGGAGTTTCTGGGAAGGGAATTAAACCATGTCCAGGAAAAAATAAAGTACCTATACTACCTCACATAACAACAGGATATATTATAGAGCAAGAGGAAGCAGATGCAAGGGTTCAAAATAGAATGGGGCAGCCATTGAGTACAGGAGGGGGCTCAAAGATGCCATCTACTTCATCTCACACAAATATTGGTCGTCCTCACACTATAGTAGAAAGCCATCCCTTTTTGAGAGCAAATGAAGTTGAAAATGTCAATGAGGCTAATGTTTCAAAGAAAGCAAAGGGACCATTGGAGAAGGCATTTAATAATGATGCAAGACAACTTGCTGACCAAGCCATTGGAAGATGCCTCTATGCAAATGGTATCTCTTTCAATGTTGTTCGATCACCTTATTGGCAAGACATGATAAGAAAAGCAAATGAAGCTCCAAGGGGGTACACAAGCCCAGGTTATGAGAAGGTGCGAACCACTATATTGTCAAAGGAGGTAAAACATATAGAAGATGCATTATATCCCATCAAAGCCTCATGGATAGAAACAGGCGTGTCTATTATTTCTGATGGATGGAAGGATGCAAGAAATAGACCATTGATTAATTTGATTGCAGTGTGCCCTAAAGGGGCAATGTTTCTAAAGGCTGTGGATTGTGAGGGGCAAGTAAAGGATGCACAATTTATTGCTGACATCCTTATACAGTGCATTAATGAAGTGGGGCCTCAAAATGTTGTCCAAGTTGTAACGGACAATGCGAAGAACTGTAGAGCTGCCGGTATGATAGTTGAGTCACGATTCGGACATATATTTTGGACACCATGTGCCGTGCATTCCCTCAACCTCATGTTGCAAAAGTTGGGTACAAAAATAGATTGGATCAAACAAATCTATGCTGAAGCTGATGAGATCCAAATGTTCATAACAAATCACCACATGTCCCAAGCTATCTTTAGATCATTCTCGCGACTAGAGCTATTGAAGGTAACTCGAACTTTAAACATTGCATTTTTTATTTTTTTAATGTTATGTTTTACTTCAATAATTTATTTAGAATACATATATATATTGATTTTAATTATTTACTTTTTATTTTTAAATAGGTGGTTGAGACCAGATTTGCATCCAACACAATCGTCTTGAGACGACTTGTGAAGGTGCGAGAGGCGCTTTCTGCTATGGTCATTAGCCAATCATGGTCTATATGGAGGCAATCAAATAGTGAGAGGGCAGCAAATATAAAACGTAAGATTCTAGATGACATTTGGTGGGATCGGGCGGAATATCTTCTTGCTTTCACCGAGCCCATATTGAGCATGATACGCTTTACTGACATGGATAAGCCATGCTTGGGGGAGGTTTATGATGGCATTGATTCAATGCTTGAGAAGATGAAAAGCATCATATGTGAAAAAGAGCAAGATCCACAAGAAACCTTCTTCAAAGAGGTGCATGCAATTTGTGTTGACAGGTGGAACAAAATGACCACCCCACTCCATCTTCTTGCTTTCGCTTTGACTCCCAAATTTTACAGCCGTGAACTCCTTGCTATACCAAACAGATTGCCACCATACCGTGATGTAGAAGTCAACGATGGGTTTAGGAAAGCTCTTGTTAAACTCTTCCCTGATACTGAGATGGAAGATGTAGTTTCAAGTGAATTTGCTAGCTTTTGTGACTCTAATAATCAAAGTCCTGCTGCTATCCGTGACAAATATAAGAAGGATGCTCACTCTTGGTGGTACCTCAATGGCTGCAAGATGCCAAACCTCCAAGTTCTTGCCATAAAAGTCTTATCTCAAGTAAGTTTTAACTTTTTAGTTTTTAAGTTCTATCATTTAAAAATTTAAAACTAAAATGTGTTAGTTTCAAATTTGAAGTTTGATTTACAATTTTTTTAATTTAACAACTCTAATGAGAGCTCCCTTTGCTTCAATAGGTTGCTAGTTCTTCTTCAGCTGAGCGGAATTGGAGTACATACTCCTTCATCCACTCTGTCAAGCGCAATCGATTGGCATCACACAAAGCGGAGGAGCTAGTTTATGTTCATTCCAACTTGCGCCTTCTTACTCACAAAGAGGATGAGTACAAAGAAGGGGCAACAAAGATGTGGGATGTAGAACCAGAACGAGCTGACCTAGATCTTTCTTTGGCTGCAATTGCACAATCTTCTTCACTTTTAGAGGAGTCAAGTAGTCAACGTACTTTTAGTGCAAGGGCTAATGTGGTTCCATCATCTAATGTTAATGTTGATGTTGATATTAGTCTTGATGAAGAGCCATTTGATGCAATTCCAAATCAGTGAATTGGTTACTATTTGTATTTTTTAAATGTTAAACAATGATTATCTATCATGACATTCAAGTTTGATCCTTTTGATATTGAAAACTGAATTTAAATTAGTATATTATGTTTCAAAAATTGAAATTTGTCATGGTTTAGTTTATCATATGTATTGGTAAATGACATTGTAAACTTATTTTGTTTCTAGGTTGCATATATATATATAAATATTTTACTATATTTTTGTACGAACGTACCCGATTCCGTACCCAGCCCCCCAAAACTTTTTGCCGTACCCACGTACCCGTTCCCGTGCCCGTACCCGATTCGGCAACTTAGACTATAAATAGTAAGTATGTGAAACTGAGTCTAGAAACAGCTGCAAAGGCCCAATCAAGGTCGACACTGCCAAAATGCTCTGCTCAGGTGTCTTTCTATTAATAGGAACCCTAACTCTCCCAAAAT
This sequence comes from Sequoia sempervirens, assembly GCA_007258455.2. Classification (NCBI taxonomy): domain Eukaryota; kingdom Viridiplantae; phylum Streptophyta; class Pinopsida; order Cupressales; family Cupressaceae; genus Sequoia; species Sequoia sempervirens. The sequence goes on along the minus strand of VDFB02380289.1, from coordinate 12,894 downwards.
AGTAACTTACTATAAATAGTAAGTGTGCCAATCTGAGTCAAATAACCTGTGCAAAGGCCAAAACTAGAATCTAGCTGAAGAGTAATGTCTCTAATCACCGAGTAACTGCCACACGGGACCCTCTATCCAGACATACTAGCCTACAAGGGTAAGGAATATGCTAAATCCACCAAACTTTGATGCTCGCAAAATGGGGACATTACAGCTTAGTGCACATTCGACAAACTTAAGGGGGTAATGAGCACTTGCTTGGTTTTCGCATTACCTGATTTCTCTTAGCCCTTTGTGTTGGAGTGTGATGCTTCTGGTGAGGGGATTGGAGCAATACTTATGCATAACAAAAACCCCATTGCTTATGAGAGTAAGAAGCTCTGTGATATAGAGATATTATATTCCATCTATGATAAGGAGATGCTTGCCATCATGTATGCATTGGGAAAATTCAGGCAGTACTTGGTAGGTGAAAAATTTATCATTAAAACATACCATAACAGTTTGAAATACTTCTTGGAGCAAGACTTGAATAAACAACAACAAAAGTGGGTTAGCAAAATCCAGGCTTATGACTTTGACATTGAATATGTGAAAGAGAAGAGGAATATTGTAGCGGATGCTCTTTCCAGAAAACAACTATATGCTCCTTGACGAAGATTTTAGCTGATTGGAAGGCTCACCTTTTAGTTGAGTATTCCAAAAACACTTTTGCATGCAAGTTGATGGATAGTAGGATTCAAGATGACAGGTACAAGGTGGTAGATGAGGTCATCTACTACAAGGACAAAATTTATTTGGTGCTTGAATCAAAGTTGAAGGAGAAAATTTTAAGGGCCACTCATGATACTCCCCTTGTAGGATATCCAGGTTATTTCAAAACCTATCGAAAAATTAGAAAGAGGTTCTCTTGGAAGGGTCTCAAAGATGATGTCTTGCATCATGTTCGTGAATGTATGGCTTGTCAACAAAACAAGTCAGACTGTACTATCCCAACGGATTTAGTGTAGCCTTTACCTATCCTTGTGCAAAAGTGGGAGAGTGTATCTATGGATTTAATCACAGGTCTTCCTAGACTACAAGGTCGAGATTGTAACTACGTGGTAGTTGACAGGTTGACCAAATATGTGCATTTCTTTTCCATACTATTTGAATACAAGGCACTGCAAGTCATAGAATTGTTCTTTAGAGAGGTATTTACACTCCATGGATTACCAAAAAAACATTGTCAGTGATCAGGATAGCAGATTTCTCAATGTCTTCTAGACAGAGCTATTCAGTTGGCTAGGATAGAGTTGACCACGAGAACTAGCTACCACCCTTTGATCGATGGTCAAACGAAGATTGTTGACAAATGGGTGGAAGGATACTTGCACAATTATGTTGCGGGGCATCAAAAGGCTTGGATCAGGTGGTTACATTTGGGTGAGAATTGCTAAAATACCATCTACCATATGTCGATTGGGATGACTTCTTTCCGAGCATTGTACGAATAGGATGTTGTCTTTTGTAGACTTGGCATTTGGGGATAGAAAAGCTCCTAAGGCAAAGGATTGGATTCAGGAGAGTCAAGATATCCTTAAGTCACTTAATAATTTTCAGAGGGCACAAAATCAACAAAAGATTATGTGGATAGGCACGGAGTTGAGAGAAGTTTTGAGGTGGGAGATTTAGTTTTCTTGCCCCTACAGCCTTACAGACAGTCTTTTTGAATAAGAGTGGTACTAAGAAGCTAAAGCCTCGCTTCTATGGCCTTACCAGATTGCACAAAGAGTTGGTGAAGTAGCTTATGAATTGGAATTGCCTAAAGCTAGCAAAATTCATACTGTGATTCATGTATCTCACTTCAAAAAGGCACTTATCGGATGGAGGATGAAAACCCTCGTCCTTTTTTGGTCATTCCATTCAAGGTGTGAGTTAATTTTGTAATACCCCTTTTTGCTTGAGTCCCATAAAGTTCCATGTGTAATCTTGGCCTTTTCAACCCATTTGTTTATAACCAACCTGAGATATCTAATTTGGGTAATCTCTTGCCAAATTTCTCAGCATAGTTGAGTAGAGAATGAAAAATTTAGCCTAGATGCTTTTGGGAGTTTTGCAAAATTCTCTAAGGGAAGAAAGTTTTGCCTTTGCAGGTTTTCCCCTTCCAACCTGCCCAAGTGTAGTTTAAATGTCTTTTCCTATGAAGGTCACTTCAGTTTTCGATCCCCACAAAAGATGGAAAAATAGAAAAATGGATAAGTGTGGTTTTTGCAGGAACCCAATGTCCTAATCGATCCCCACAAAAGATGGAAAAATAGAAAAATGGCTAAGTGTGGTTTTTGCAGGAACACAATGTCCTATTAAACTTCTTTTCATCCATAAGTGTTTAATTTTATTTTTTCTCCGCAATATCCGGTTCATTTAGTTTTTTCCGCATCCTTTAGTTTTGGGGGTTCCTGATGCCCAACTGAACTACACTTTTCAATGTTTTAGCCAGTTCACTTGTCCCTTGTTGCAAGCCCTCTTTTAAGCCATTTTAATAGCTTGCAGACATCCGTCCTACATCTAAACTTATTCAATTACAATGCCTTTCATCCTGTTTAGATAGCAAAAGTCTAGTTCCATTGCTCCTTCCTACATCCATACTTTGATGATGTTATCATGATGTCATCTAGCCGTACTAACATCATCATTGGGAATTTTCATCCGAACTGGATATTTTGAAGTATTGCAAGTTGTTGGATTCACTTGGTATTTCTTGCAGGACTGGATGGGTGGCTTCTTCCCACAATAGCTTTGGTTGGGTCACCTTGTTTTGCAAAGGTGCAATTTGGGCTGGTTTTCCCACAAATGATCTGGATCATAAGATGAAAAATGTGTCAGTTACTTGCAAAAATCATGAGTACGCGCGTGTCAAAACCAGTGGCAAGTAACTTGCACAAAAACTTGTCATTGGTTGTTTTGCAAACTCGTGGCAATTTTTTTCAGAAAACTTTTTCAAAAGCACATGGTTTTTTCCCCAAAATCTCCCAAAAACAACGAAATTAATCTAAAATTGAAAACATGCTAAACATTAAATTTTTTTAAGTGATTTTAAGTCATTTCGCGACACGATATACAAACTCGAAGCACGACTAGGGCATGACAGAACATGACAGGGAAAATCAGAGGTATTTTTGCTACACATGATTAGACTCCAAATTTCTAGAGTCTATAATGTTTCTATTTCTACTCTTCATGCCTATGGACCACCACATAAAGATGTGAAAACTCAAAATGTGCATGCATCGATTTGGTACCAAGCCAACCAGTGTAAGCAAAGAAATTAGTGTGTGAAACTCCAATTACAAAGATTCAGTAACCTTTAAAAAACAATATACGTTATAGAAAAAGCTCATCCCTAAAGTCAATTACATGCAGAAGATGCTAAACACAATATAATAAGCCTAAATCATGGTGCACATTATCATTATCATATTTTGTTCCACATTGCTTAGCCTAGTCAAAACACCACTGAAGGAGAGCACAACACACTAGGCCTATTTCATTTTGCACATTAACATTAGTGCATGAAAAATTGCTTACAAATTTATATGTGATGGAAATCAATAATATGTTCTACAAATTCGGTGTGTTTTTGAAAATAATTTTTAAAAAAAATGTGTTTAGATGTTCAATAAATTTGTTGATCTGTTGTCGATTTTTTCCCCTAGTTTTTTCTGAGTCCCAAGTTTTAAAATTTCTAGGCCTGCCAAGTCATTGACGAGCCCGAATATTTCAACTATGGTCTAGATGGACTCCTAGAGCCCACAAAGTTTTATTTCTACATGCAAAAGATCAACAAAGGTGTTGAAACTCCGAAAAAATTGAGGGAAGAGGTGACTATGGTTGTTGGTATAACGTGCACCCTTTTGATAGTTTGCAAGTCAACTTGTTGGGTGTTTTATTGCTCAGAAAGACATTCATTCAACAAACAGAGGACAGAGGATAACATTTTAGACAAGAGGAGAAAGCAGTGCAAAGCCACTAGAAGAGATTTTTTGCAGAGGAAGCCATTGTTGTTGCAGTTTTAGCTTCTGGGTATAGCAGCTTTTGCATTGTGAAATGTCCCACCCCAGGTGGACACTTGCAAACTAAGATATCTGCCTGTAGGTTATGCTTGTGGTTTACCATGTTATGCTTCTTTTGGATGGTTTTGATTTTTCAGTGAGATAAATGCCATGATATATATAAAGGAATGCAAATAAACATTTAATTTTAAAATAATGAATTTCTTAAATTGAAACAATAAGCTTAAAATCTGTTTTAACATAACTTGCACATTCAAAGTATTATATCTTCAAAATCAGAGTTCTTTTCCTTTCAAATACAATGCAATCATACCCAGCCAGCCTTACCCCAAGGATTACAAGCCTATAATCTTTATAACAGCAAACTGGGAATGAATATCAGCAACCTGAGGAAGCCCTTGTGCTCAAATGCCTAACACCAATTGCAAGATTCTTCACCTCAGAAACGATAACCAAGGGCTACTATGGTTGAGACGACCAAGATGGAAGAAGATTGAGGCTCCAAAAGAACTCGCTTAGCTTCTTGTTTCTCACGCCTAACACAGGAGCCAGGATTTCCCACCATAGATTATGTGCAGATTGAAACGAATGAACAGTCTGCCCCTAATGTAGATGTTTTTTGATCTTACCCTCAAACGCTTCACACTTGAGACAGCACGCCCAGATGTAGATGTCAGCACGACCTCACAAGAGAATGTACAATCTCTCATAAACCCCACGTGGCTGTGAAGGAAGATGCTTAGCAACAATTGAATGATCTTCAATATCGATTCTTCCAATCTGCTCTATGAAACCCTTGATAAATCTGATATTATTCTCCACTATTATGCTCAATGAGACTTCAGGTATAAAGCCTCCAGAAATGTAGCCTTCAGATGTCTTACACACCCTCAGGTAGCTGAGATCGATGAGAGGCTATGTTCTCAAAGATCAAATCTGCAGAAGAAACCCCTGGTTCTCCTCCAACGCCAACAGCAAAAGCCAAGTGTTAAAAAACATTCATCCATAATCATCTTCATTTGCTTTTGATTGCCTTTTATACTCTCCTCAAGAGGTCGATTCCTCGAGAGGCCTTTTAAATCATTTAAAAATATATTATAATGTTTGTTTGCTTTTTTTATTTGACTTTATAATATTTTATTACTTGGGTGCCCATTCCAAAGTCATTTAATAATTTAACTTTATAACACCCCCTTATAATAAAGTCAACATAGAACATTATAATATGCACTTTATAATTAATTATTAATAAAGTATTACTTTATTTATAATTAAAATAACATATCTCCCCCAATAATCATTATTTCTTGATTTCGTCAGAGCCAGGAGGTCAACCATAGAAACCACTACTCATCCAAGTGCCTTTCCCAAAATAGAAAGGTTGGCCACTGATATTCAACTAACTTACTATAAATAGTAAGTGCCTCAAAACGAAACCAAAAACCTCTAAATAGCTTAGCCTCAGAATATACGAACAATCTGGACAGGTAAACACTATCAACTGCTACCTGAAGAGCTCAATAATGCCCAAACTGGACCCTCTAATCACTGAACACTAGCCTATGAGAGTCAAATGATAGGCTAATCCTTTGAACTTTGATGCTCTCGAAAAAGGGGACATTACAGTCCGCCCTCCTTGAAATTGCTTGTCCCCAAGCAATCTCCACTGGAAAGGAACTCCACTCCACCGGAGGCCTGAAGGTAGAACTGTAAAATGTCCCACACATCTCTAACCGACTCTTGCAACTCCAGCACAATCACAACTGCGCAAGGATAAACATCGTATCGACTGTCCGACTCATGCGCACCAAAACTGTGCATCATAATCAAAACATGTACAATTAAATCATAGATGAAACTGTACGCTCTCTGCACACTGTACATGCTATGTAAATCACCAGTAAGCTCTGTCTGGAATCCTGATGCACCAGAAGGATCCCAAACTCTACAATCAATGCTCAACTGAATGTCGGGATCCCAAATTACTCTATAAAATTCCCAACTACTTGTCCACAACGCCCACTGGATAGAGATTGACCCATGCTCAAAACTACTATGAACAACTACCACAACGTAGAGCAATCTACCAAACAGAAAAATTCCTGGATCCCATAACCGGAATGGAAGTCTGCCATGCATATTATCCGCTAACCTCCACTGCACTACTCTAATATAATCTTCACCATGCTGAGAATGGTGAAGCCACTCTCTGGGATCCAACCGAACTGACGTGCCAAATTGGTCACCACCTGGATCCCAATGCAACCGAAACTCACATCCATTAGTCATGAAGAGGTAAATAAATCTCGAAGTTTCCAAACCACAACATCCCCTTCATCCTTTGCAAAAATCCTATGGATGTGTTGACTTTCCCACATAGGTGTTGGAAGATATGAAAGTGCTCCTCCCAAGTCAAAGGGATAATAAAACTCTCTTCCACCACCGCTATAAAGACTACACATGCCATCATGCCTACTACCCCTGCAACCTCTCTGAAGACATGTCCCTAATGGAGTTTACTGAGACAAAGAAGTTGCAAACTCTGCCTAGTGCACCTCAGCATGATGGTAGTCTGAACTTTGACCCTGCAAGTAAGCCTCTGAAAAAAATTGAGTCAAACACTTGCAATCTTTAGTTCCATTTTCTGAAGATGGCAATTCTTCATCCCACAAAGGACGATAAGAATCTCGAGCCAATCCACACCTACGCCTCATCAAGTCATCAACGTGTGGACTAAAGGAGAGTGATGAGCACTCCTCACTATGCAGTCAAGATAAAATGCTCCTACCTCTGTCAATGGCTGACCATCATAGTTATAGGGAACACACTCCTCATCACTCTCATCACTGGAATCAGAAGGTGGCTCACGTCTCTGATCCCGAACAGCTAATTGGGTAGATGATCTTCCACGTCTCTCCACGTACCCAATAGCATACTCCCTATCATGAAACAACTGGAGATATTCCAACTTTATCTCCTCCAAAGCACTCCGAATGAACTGCAAATCATGAATGTGAGTACCAGTCAAGACCCCATACTGTCTCTCCCGAAATTCTGCTCTCCAAAGTTGGTACTTGACATACTTATGTGAACAGTCAAAGCGAGATAAGGTTGAATCAACCTTCTCTCCTATAACCTTCAGCTGATCTCTCCATCTCTGTGGCTCAATAAACTGTTGATCAAGATTAGTTGGATGGGATATAATCTCTGATTTGCTTCCAAGAGAGGGAAACAAATCAACATGAGAACCGATCTCCCCACTGGATGATGCCCCGCATATCTCCTATGAAAATGATGGAGTAGTGTGGTGATCTATCACAAAACTCTCTGGAGAATCCACCAACTCATCACATGAGCTATCAATAATCTGCTCTGCATCACTTGTCATGGGACTATCCTCAGAGACTCCTGATGCAACAACTGGTTCTCTGCTACTCTCAACCAAAGCACCCATCCCATCTATATCACCTACACCTACAACTGTAATGAATGTAGCCACATCCACAAAGTGCTCCTTACCACTATCCGTGGGTGTATGCTCATCACCAATAACTGTCATAGATATCGAGACTGAAACTATTGGAGATGAAGACTGCGCTAAACTCAACTCCACAGTAAGCTCATCTATTTGTAACTTTGACTCTTGAAGGGTTGATTGAGCGCTCTTCAAAGAGTCTGTGGTGACCTCAAGTTCATAGGTGAGCTCATCAACCTCCTCTTCCTTCCCCTTTAGAGCATCATAATAAATCCTATCAAGCATGAGAAGATGATCTCTGTCTGAAAGTAGCTGTAGGTAATTGTTTTTCATTATCCCCAATGCATCTCCAAGTGCCTGAAACTCTGCAAGGGAAAGTTCCCTATCAAAATGCTCATGTGTTTCTGGAGTCTTCCAACAATAGTTTGCCAACAATTGCTGAGCAACATCAAAGTGTTCTATGGCTGTAGCAATCATGCCTTCACTCACCTTTAGTTGCCCTGCCAAATGATGAGACCCTTGCAACAAGTCATTTCCACACAAAATTTCTGATTTGTAATCAGCACTATGGTAAGAGGTTGAGTCACCATCACTCACCGATTGATAAGCATCCTCGTGTGTGCTATCAACTATGCACACATCCTCATCAAGTTTACTGCTGTTATGAACCTCTAGGGATGGCTCAAATGACATGCTAGAGGCTGTTGATTTGCCAATATCAATGCACACCTCCCCTATCAAAATAGATGCACGCACATCCATCAAACAATCCTCGGAACCATCACCATTAGGAAACTTTTCAGTTTTGTTCCCATCTTCCAAGGTCTGATATACAAAATCAAACTTGTTGTGGCCTAAATCCACAACACCTATTGCATCAATATCACTTGAAACTTGAGTGTCTGCATTAGCTGACTCCACACAACCATCATTCTCATGTGTAATGGTAGTAACCTCATGCTAATGCAAATATATCAGAGTGCTGTCACACAAATCGGAACTGTTATGGCTTGTACTCTCCTTGCTTTCCTCATGTTTGTCACTCATATCTTGTGTGCCAACATTAGAAGTGTCTTCTACAACATTTTCCTCATGTGCCATAATAATTTAAATCACGACTACGCTCAAAAGAATGACTGCTTTCATAAAGATTAGAATTGTTATCAGGGCTGATAACAACCTCTTGAGCGCTCAAAGTAACTTCAAGAGCTTCTGCCAAACTATCATCAAGTTGTGAGTCCTTTTTATCTGTGCATTGGTGGTTAGGCTCCCAAAATTCTTTGCAAGAGAACCATAGACCTTGTCTTCTCATTTGGTTCTTGCTCATTATGGGAGTTCCTGCAACCTGATCATCAAGTTTAGATGTAGAGCCATCATCATTATCTGATTTAGCGGTTCCATCATAGCTGCTCACACTGTGCCCATCAATAGGCATTGAACCATGGGGTGTATCATACTGAAAACTGGCCTTGTTGCCTATTGCAACATCTTTCTCATGACTGAATTTTGCACCTTTAGATGAAATTGTTTCCTTAAACATCCTCCTAATATACTTTACCAATCCAATCTTTCCAAGACTCAAGATGACAACAAAGTTCAGATAATTATTAAAAGAGTACTGTGTTTTAAAATCATTTGGCATGCTCTAGTAGTCCTCAAAAAGTTGGGGTCCTTCCCGTTCATAACCTTCCTTGAACTTGATGGCTTCCTGTTCAAAGTCTCCCCTAGTTTTTCCTTCAATACTGTAGTAACCCATAATTGAAACTGACTGGAAAATGGATGAGTGTCGGTCACTCAAAAGATGCAAGATGTTGATTCACTAAATATTTGTTTTAACCCAACAAGATGGTAGGAGACCGCTCTGATACCACTGAAATGTCCCACCCCAGGTGGACATTTGCAAACTAAGATTTCTGCCTGTAGGTTATGCTTGTGGTTTACCATGTTATGCTTGTTTTGGATAGTTTTGATTTTTCCGTGAGATAAATGCCATGATATATATAAAGGAATGCAAATAAACATTTAATTGTAAAATAATGAATTTCTTAAATTGAAGCAATAAGCTTAAACTCTGTTTTAACATAACTTGCACATTCAAAGTATTATAACTTCAAAATCAGAGTTCTTTTCCTTTCAAATACAATGCAATCATACCCAGCCAGCCTTAGCCAAAGGATGACAAGCCTGTAATCTTTATAACAGCAAACTGAGAATGAATATCAGCAACCTGAGGAAGCCCTTGTGCTCAAACACCTAACACCAATTGCAATATTCTTCACCTCAGAAACGATAACCAAGGGCTACTATGGTTGAGACGACCAAGATGGAAGAAGATTGAGGCTCCAAAAAAACTCGCTTAGCTTCTTGTTTCTCACGCCTAACATAGGAGCTAGGATTTCCCACCATAGATTATGTGCAGATTGAAACCAATGAACAGTCCGCCCCTAATGTAGATGTTTTCTGATCTTAACCTCAAACGCTTCACCCTTGAGACAGCACACCCAACTATAGATGTCAGTACAGCCTCACAAGATAATGTGCAATCTCTCATAAACCCCACGTGGCTGTGAAGGAAGATGCTTAGCAACAATTGAATGATCTTCAATATTGATTCTTCCAATCTGCTCTATCAAACCCTTGATAAATCTGATATTATTCTCCACTATTATGCTCAATGAGACTTCAGGTATAAAGAGATCGATGAGAGGCTACATTCTCAAAGATCAAATCTGCAGAAGAATCCCCTGGTTCTCCAATGCCAACAGCAAAAGCCAAGTGTTAAAAAACATTCATCCATAATCATCTTCATTTGCTTTTGATTGCCTTTTATACTCCTCTCCTCAAGAGGTTGATTCCTCAAGAGGACTTTTCAATCATTTAAAAATATATTATAATGTTTGTTTGCTTTTTTGATTTGACTTTATAATATTTTATTACTTGGGCGCCCATTCCAAAGTCATTTAATAATTTATCTTTATAATGCCCCGTTATAATAAAGTCAACATAGAACATTATAATATGCACTTTGTAATTAATTATTAATAAAGTATTACTTTATTAATAATTAAATAACATATCTCCCCTAATAATCATTATTTCTCGATTCCGTCAGAGCCAAGAGGTCGACTACAGAAACCACTACTCATCTAGGTGCCTTTCCCAAAATAGAAAGGTTGGCCGGCCACTGATATTCAGCTGACTTACTATAAATAGTAAGTTCCTCAAAACGGAACCAAAAACCTCTAAATAGCTTAGCCTCAGAATATACGAACAATCTGGAGAGGTAAACACTATCAACTGCTACCTGAAGAGCTCAATAATGCCCAAACTGGACCCTCTAATCACTGAACACTAGCTTATGAGGGTCAAACGATAGGCTAATCCTCCGAACTTTGATGCTCTCGAAAAAGGGGACATTACACATTGTATTGATTTGGGTTTATCCAAAGCTTGTAACATCATTTTGTAAACACTGAAGATTGAATAATTAAACGTTGAATCAACCTTAGCTTTGTCTGTCCTTGTGTATGTTATTGACTTTTTGATGTATGTTGTTTAGTTTTTCAACTAGATGTCTATAAAATCTTTATAAAGCCTTTGTAGGGTATCTTTTCAACATAGTAAAAGAGATGTATGAACATGTTTATGAATTAATAAGTAAATTTGCTTAATATTTTGCAACCATCTATGATTTTCTTGGATGATTTTTTGGAAAGTTTAGTCTTGTGTGGTGTGTTGGTTAATGCAATATCTTTTTTACTGATTTGCATACTTGATTAGAACCAGAGATTATGTTGCCCAGTTGGATTAAGACACCGGTTTGCTACTAGTTTTCTCTCCCCACCATCCTCAACACACTAAAAATCACTCAAATATCTTTCAATTTCCTTAGTTTGTGTGTTTGTAATGTCCCCATTTTTAGCAAAAGTATTTTGTGCACAATTATCCTAGTTCCAAGTTCTTTCGGAGGCTAATTGATGTGCTTGGGAAAACTCCAAGGTTCTTGGAGTGAACATGGTCAATATTGTAGGGTTTTTAGTCATGGCAATTGTCATGCCCCAATTTTAACTCAACCCAAAACAAACACAACTATCAATTTTTTTTTTAAAACTCGCTAATGGCATTCAAGATCCAGAGTAAATGGATAGATGATGACATCATGTTTACATTGGCATCACATCATTTAAGCTATTCTAGTTTGAGTTTTTATCTAAGGGTTTCAACTTGAGATGTTTAAAACTTTCCTAGATATCCTCGAGTAAAGCAAACAGGCACCCTTCTAAGTTAATTTGATAACAAGCCACTAATGAATACCAATCTCTACCCTTTTTTTTCTTAACATAGCTGTAAAAGAGAAACTATCATAAATAAATGTCTAGACAATTTTGTGTTTGTAATGTCCCCATTTTTAGCAAAAGTGTTTTGTGCACAATTATCCTAGTTTCAAGTTCTTTCGGAGGCTAATTGATGTGCTTGGGAAAACTCCAAGGTTCTTGGAGTGAACAGGTTCAATATTGTAGGGTTTTTATTCATGGCGATGAGCTAAGTTGATGATGTTGATCATCATGACACTTTAAGAAGTGATTTCTGACTTTTGTTGTCCTCTCCAAACTTCTTGGAGGAGCAGTCTATTTCAATGGTACACAGGGACACGCCCCCTGCCCTTTTTCCCCCTGTACCTGTACCCGAGACATTTCGGGGACATGGGACGCCTTAGGGACGTTTCCCAGGCGTCCCCAAAAAGTTTCCCTTTTTTTTTAACATCCCCAATCGGTGGGGACGTCCCGAGGACGACAAGGGGATGACCCGCCGTCCCCGGGACGGTTAGGAGACAGCCAGCCGTCCCCTAACCGTCCCGGGGACAGCCAGCCATCCCCTTTTCTCCAAAGGGTTTTTTGCAAAAAAAACCACTTTGAAATTAAAAATGCTTACTTTTATATTGTTTCTAGGTGGTCCCCACACCCTCCCAAACCTAAAATGAAACATAAAACTTGCTTTCAAAGCCATTTGAGTTAATTTTTACATTCCAAAATGAAATTGCAGCTAAGAGGAAAGTGAGCAAGAGAAAAATTGGCAATGACTCAGACTCTGAGTCTGATTTTGATGCAATGTTGGCAAATGTCGAGTAGAGGCAGCCATCATACTTTCTATTACTATGGTTTGGATATTTGTGACTTTGTCGTTTTGACATTTGTAGTGCAAACTTGTAGCCTTTGGGCATTTTACTTTTAAAATTTTATATCATATGCACATTGATTGTTTGACATGAATTATGGAAGCAATTAAGTAGTAGTATTAATTTGTTTGACTCTCTAATGTATATGTCAATATGATTGGTGATTACATTTGCAACTTTATCAATGTTCATTCTTATGA
>VDFB02380288.1:0-28220 GCA_007258455.2 Sequoia sempervirens | reverse complement strand
AGTTGGTTACCTTTGTATCAATATGTCATCCAATTAGTTTCTAAAAAATCTGATCATCATGTCCTAAGATTCATCCTTCCTATAATGGACATCAACATCAGGCATCACTTTAGTTTTAGTCTTGGCTAGAGGTATGAACAACATTAGCTTGTTTGTTCACTTGACCTTTTCTTCTGATTTATCTTATTGTGCCCATTCCAATGACCTCTCGATGATGTCTATCAAAACGATTTAGAGAGAAAGGAATGGGGCATTGATCATTATCTTTCATTTGTTAGGCTTATTGCATGTTCTTGTAATATAACCTTTGCAAATACTTTCTTTGTTAGGTTTGTATGGAAGCTGTTTTGGACAACTTGTTGACTATTACATTGGGAGGTTATGCCATTCTGTGTTTTGGTTTGAGATGTTTGAAACTTCTAAAGTACACATCCTAGTGAGGTTTCCATATGTCAGGTGTGAACAAGAACATTCCTATTTGTTTGTTGAGTCAAAGTTCATCGCACTAGATATAACACCAGCCTTGTTGTTCATACTTTGATGCATTATATCTATGTGCTTTATCAAACATAAGGAATATTTTTTCATTCATGTCCCAATCCTTGAATAAGCAAATCATCATCACTCATCACCATATCTAATATTCTTGAGGAATCATAGACTTGTTGGACTTCTGAATCAATCACGCAATCAATGGCTAATCCACCCATCTTATTCTTCTTATTCTTCTATCTTTAATAACAGTTCTATCCAAATGTCGAATATGTGTGATATATAAAATATACATGAGGCTACACATGACCAATGACTGTCTATACATCATCAAATCTATCTACATCAAACATTTGAGCTTTCTAGACCTCTTTGAGTTGAATTGATCTTGAATCTTTGGCATGTGATCTCAACCTAAAAAACTAAAATTCCCACCTGTTCTCTCAAGGGGGCAGTTAGTAGCATAATTCCTTCTGCTAGGGCAACAATGGGGCATCCAAAAAAAATAGATTTTTTTTGAATTTTGATCTTGGCAACAGTGTTGATTTTGAAAAGCGTTAGTCTTTGAACCAATGTAACAAGAACCTCACTTCAAAGAGGGGAAAAATGTAGACACTTAACTAGTCCTAATTGATATTACACATTTGAGTCTGATTATTAACATCACTTCATCCTAAATCACCTTTGATTAACTATTTAATTAAATAATCTATATTATTTAAATAATTAAATTCATCATTTTTTCCTATTAATCAAATAATTAATTTTATTGGATTAATTAACCCCTTTCTTACTAATCCTCATCCCATTTAATTAAATAATGCAAATCATTTAATTAAAACCCCTATGCCTTCTCATTTGATTAAATAAATCTAATTATTCAATTAAAATGTCATATTGTTCTAAAACCCCTAATCCACCTAAGATTAATTAATTAACCTTAAACCACCTGCTAATCTTCATTGCCAATTCTCTAGCTTTTAACCCGATCAAGGTTAAATAAACCTATGGTTTATTAACCCCACTTGCATAAGTAATTAATTTTTATAAATTAATTAAAAGGCTATTTTCCTCACAAAATGATATTCTCATGAAATATTCCTCACCTCTTTGACTTTCCTTCCCAAACTTTAAAAGCTCTTAAAAAGGCTTTTAATACCTCTCACAAGGGCATTCAATAGGCTCTTACAAGGGCATTTACTTATCTTACATAACCTTACATTCTCACCCACATTCCTTACATTCTTCCAACCATATGCCTTAACTCCCTCTTACATCTCTTCTCCCATGATGTGCACACATTTGTGTGGGAACATATCTCTACTGCTTCTCTTAGCCTTGTGACATTTGTCACATGGCTAATGATCCTCCATTTGGTCCCACATTGCTTAGTTTTCACAGATTCTAACCCTTGCTTCCTACAAATAGAAGGCACTTCAATGGGAAATGGATCTACCTTTTCATGCAAACTTACTATACATATTTTTCACTCACATCTACATGCATTTTTCATCTTTTGAGCTTGAATCCACTATCTTGTTACATCAAATCCATCACTTTGCATCAAATCTTGAAGCTTATTCAACAGGTGATTGGGAAATGGTCATATTACACATCAATTTGACACCAACCCCCTATGGGATGAAGGTTTGGAGTACTTCAATAAGATTTCATGCTTATATTTCATGTTATTTCATGCTTGTATATAGTTTGTCTTCATTTCTTGGTATGTTCAAGTATTTCATAAGGAATGTGATTTAACCTTTTAATGCGACTAATTCTTGTGTGTTTTGTTCATGTTTAGCCTAGGTCTATCTCGCATTCACACATAAAAAATATTAAAAATTTAAATTTAAATTTTTAATTCCCCCCATTTAGATAACTTAAAAATCTAGTGCATGGAGAAAAATCTCAAAATTTAATGAATATTCATTTTTAATAATTTTTTAAAGTCAAATTTATTTAAAATGTCATAATTTTAATGAGATGTCAAATTACTTAAAACTTATTTTTTTTACAATTTTTGGCCAAACTGGACACTGAAATTATTATTTTTAACTAAATTTTCACATTCGGGCACCTATAGCGGCTAAACTGTGAGGAATTTGAAGATGGTGCAAACTAGAGTCTCATCAAATTTTGTCTGTAGATTCTAAAATATTTTTTCAAAAATTTTTGGAATCAAATTTCACTTTTTTTCCGGCCTCCCACAAAATTGATTTTTTTTAGAAAACAACATTTTTAAAAAGTGATGCAATAACGATAACGATAACTTTTTTTTCCATGAAGGATAAAATTTAGTTCTTCAAATTCTAGATTTGTAACTCTGATATCTTAGTGCTTCCACTTGGTTAATAGATAGTTTTTATTGAATATTTTTTCCTTAATCAAGTTTCAAAGTCAAAACAACATAATTCGTATACACCGTATAACGCTGTGAACTTTTTTTGTATATGTCAAATTTTTTTTTTTTTTTGTTGAATCAAGGACTTCAATATCTCGTGCACTTATATTTTCAATTTTTTTTGATAATCTTCTATTTTTCCACATGTGAAGAACAAAGAAATTCATTTTTGATGAAAATCTATGTTTAATAAAAACTTCTAAAACAAATACATAACAAAACCAAAACATATTAAAAATTATATTCATCGATAGCCCTGCTCGAGGAATACCATAATCATTTGAAATAAATTTTAAATGAATTCATTTGATCCCCTTGAAAAGCCAAATCAAAAGTGATTTTTAACACATTTTGATAGGTAAAGGAGACGATTTATAGGTATGGTTTAAAACTAGCTTGGTGTCTCTATCCAAGGGGTTTTGATCTAAGGTGATTTGATCAAACCCTCTTCAATTGGAATCCTTAAAATGGAACTTTTTAAGGCTTAAATCATTATATTTTCTAAAAATATGTGATTTCAGCTAAAATTCATTCCTCTTAGGAATTGTAAACCACTATTATGACAACACATCAAATAAAAAATTATATAAATTTTAAATCTACATTCATCACCTTTTCAAATGAATTAAGGCTTTTCTTCTCCATATTTTTAATGAGAAATATCTCCATACAATAATAAAATATAAAAATTTGTTACCATTAAATAATTTGTGCTTCATTTCCTTCTAAATATCTAATGATTCATTTGGAACAAAGATCAATATAATAAATAGATTAAAATGTAAGTTTAAGGCCATACCCATCATTTTTTTTATGAATATCAACAAAATCTTGGATAAGAGAAGTAGAGGAATCAAAGACATGGATATCATTGATCAAAAGTAGAGAGAATACCACTCCATGAAGAGAAATGGTGGTTGGGAAAACTAAGTAACTACCTCCTAGCTTCACCACTTAAATATCTAGTAGAGTACCTCATCCATATTTCTTCATCCACAAAACCACACTATTTCATAAAGTTTGAAAATGCTTGAATGTGATTACTTCCTTTAGAAACATTGTGCTCATCAAACTGAGGCATTTATCCATATTTTTTTGGTGGGATAACAATCATCTAGATACTTCAACCAAGACATGATTAGCTTTTGGTATACCTATTTAGTGGGGGAAATAGGTGACTAAACCTTGGATCTTATACCTTCTTTGAGTTTCCTCAAAGTAGCTTCTAGCTAGAAGCTATCCTTTAGTTTCTATCTTGAGCATCCATAACTTGTACTTTAAATCACAATGTGATAAAAAAATTGTAAGGTGCCTCATCGTTTTAGACACTTGATTTACTAACAACAAAATCACCACCTCTAAAGAGGAAAATAAGTTTTTCTTTGTTACAAGTTTAGTGTGCTAACAGGGTGTCATGACTTCATAAATTAGCTAGTCTCTAAATTCTACGAATCTTCCCAATAGATACATTATTTTGAGTATCATCTCCAACAAAGTTTCCATTTTATTGGTGATTTGGATGATAAATTTATAAAATATCTAGAAAATTTTTGTAAGTAACAAAGTTTTAAAATGATTGTTTCTTAACTAGAGTCACAATTTTGTTGGAAATGATTGTTTCTTAACTAAAGTCACAATTTTGTTGGCTCTTTTTATTTTTATTTTTATCAATAAGTGTATTATATTTCCAACACACTCTCTAAGATACATTCATGTTGAGATCAACAGTGATACCAAATTCAAAATTTTGGACATGATGTAGTTTAGTTCTTATATTTTAATAATGATATTATATTTTTATATAAGGCCAATATTGATACTTAAAAGATAATATTCATATAATTTTAATATTTAACCTATTTTTCTATTTAATTATTAATATTAATTTTATTTTTTAGATAAGGATTTTCAAACATTCTATAATTTTTAAAAAAATATTTAGTTGGATAGTTTTTTCTCGAGCCATTCAATTTTATCAATAAATTAAAAGTCTATTAAACAAATTTTATTTATATTTTAGATAATTTTGATTAAATTAAACATTTAATATATACACACACACACACACACACACACACACTAGCATAGATATCTTAAATATATCTATTTAAAAGATGTCAAGATATATTAGTCTTGAAGTGCCTATTTTAAATTTGTTATTGAGAATAGATAGACACCTCAAAATTGATATCTCTTACTAGTTTTTAGATAAATGCATTTAAAATATCTATACTAATAATAATAATACAAAATACAATATTTTTAATATATTTTTTTTAATAACTAAATTCTATTACTTTGTATTGTATTGTTAATAAAAATGTGTTGAAGTATTTGTATGAATAGATGATAGTTCAAAGAATCTTAGATAGTTTCTTGGGTAATGAATTTAAGATTTTTTTTGAATTATTTCTCGTGAAATTGAGAGAATAGTTGAGTTGTTGTACATAGGAGATTTATCAAATGCTTATTTCATTTAACTTTGGCGGGTTCTAAGTTTAAAATGAATATTAAATAAGTGAAGATTTATTTTAATTTAGTAGGATTTTGAAAGTACTCGAGACAATCCAAAGATTGTTTATCACTCGTGCGCATTTCCATGTAACCCATACTATTAGATGCCCGTGTCTATCCAGCATTCTGAATGCACATTTGACCATATTTATTAATTAATTGAAATTCAAAATACTGTTGTATTCTGAATTTCAATTAATAGTATTTTGAATTTCAATTAATTAATAAATACAGTCAAATGCTATTAAATGTACATCTCGAATACTACATAAACGTTGCCCTTTTAAATAATAACTCGATATAAAATTGTTTCACACTATAATTTTATTTTATTTTTAGTTAGCCGATAGGCTCTACCTCTGGGATCCCCAGGGCATAATTCGTCTGAAAACCTTTCTCACGCCTGAGAACAGGAACGACCGCTGTCAAGCAGTGTGCGGTTCATTGCAAACCTCTCGGTGACTCAGCAAACCTGTTGCTGTTTGGTCAAATATTTGCCGCCTTGGAGAATTGGGCAGCTGTCAAACGAAGGGCACAGATGTTGCACGGGTATCCTTTTCTTGCACCAGGCACCACGTAGGCCAGAAAATATTGCATGGGATGGACGACACCTCACAGGAGAAGCTCTTCTGCCTAAGACCACCGTCCCCAACTTGCATAAATGCCTCGACTTGTTTACAGATCAAGGCATCGTCGATCTCTGCCGTTGAAAGCCTTCAAGGTTCAAAAGCTCTACACCAGCACTTGTTCGTGTTTGAGCAGGTAACATTCGTACCTCTTGTTGATTTAGCTATGCGTTGTTTACCTTTTTTCAGCATTCAAGAAATCTAGGTCAAGGAACAGAGGACCCTGTTTGACCTTTTCTGAGTTTCTCGCTATTCCCCTGATTTTCAATCACAACATGCATTGATGAGACCACATTCCATAGACCACATTTCTTTGTTAAGGAATTTTGTCAGAGTTCACATTTTGTACACACCTTCATTCCATCGCGAGTAGGGCTTCTTGGATTTTACATCCACCAATAACATTCACTTGAGCGACACTTTCTGTCAAACGTTTCACGTGCCCTGTCTTTTTTTTCCCATGACATTTGTATATTGTTTATGTTTACTCTTTCATTTTGATATAGAAAAATTCATGCTTTGTCTCCCTTTTGGTTTTGATCACCATGCAACCTTCTATTTGAAGGCTCCAAAAATGTTTGGTGATAATTTGAGGGTAAAATTTTAGGGAAGGCAGTGAAGACTAGCAACTTGCAATACCCGCATCTACTCTTACTTGGTAAGAGAAATGTTTCATTGCAATATATTTTAGGGCGATTTAATTCTACTGTGCATATTATCCATCTCAATTCTGCTGCCCTCATTACACTCTTGGGCTTGCCTGTACCTGGGGTTAGCCTATGGCCTGCTCAGTTAATTTCAACAAGTGAAGCTATGTTTATCCAATTTTAACACTAAAAATTCATGTCTCCTTATGGCCTCCACATTCTATTTACTACATACAATCTTGTAAAGTCTTCCACATATATTCAACTATTGCAGGCCTATATTTCCAAGAAAGCCCTTTCAGGGAGCAAGAAAATCTACTTTAGACATGGTTTCCTAGAATGCAATGATTATAGCATATGCACGTTGTCGATGAAGCTCTACAACTTTTTGAAGAAATAGTGCAACCTAATTTGGTTTCAAGGAATGCAATAATTGTTGGATATGCGCAAAATGGGCTTGTTGAAGAAGCCTTGGAGATGTTAAACTTTAAAGCAAATGCAATATTTAGATGTCAAGCCAACATCTATCCGGGGTGTGCCAAAATGATAGCTCTGGAGTAGGGTATGGAGATCCATAAACAAATAACCAACAAAAGAGTTTTGCTCAATCTAACGGAATGATGAGATTCTTACCTTTATTTTATATTATCAATATGCTCAGAATTATAAGTTAGCCTTACAGGAATGTAAGGCTTTCAACACAGGGTACACACAATTGTATGGCAAAGGAACAACTTATGTTACTTAATAAACGTTCATGGAGAGTACATGTTTAGGAGTTAAGCTCCATTGTCATCACATTTTAGAAAGGCTATAAACAACTGACGTTTGACCTAATGATGATAAAGATCATAATAATTTTGAACAATCTTAAAAAATGTCTCTATATTGTTTGTAAATTGGACGAAAACCAACCATTTCATTCAAATGGTTTCTATGTAGGATTCTTCCTTTCCATTGTGATAGGGCATATTTCCTTTTGCATGTGCCTGTGTCTTGTTGTTTAAAAGTGAGCATGTTTTATTAATTTATATGATACAATGCGGTTGCTCATATAATTTGGGCTTATGTGACAGCATGAGGAAGGAACCAGTACCCTAAGCCAATCTTTGATGCATTATACATACCTTTGGGTTCCATTTGGTTGTAATTGAAAACATTCAATAATTCTGTATGGGCATTTATGACAGGGTCCACAGATATGGATAAAAAATGAAGTGGTGGCACCTTTCTGCAAATGAATTTCATTATCATCTCATTATGTTATAGTTACTTTGCTCTTATCGTCTGAGATTCATTTTTCTCTTTCTAGTTGTAGCATCTACTTGGAGGCATTTATGTAGATACTTTTCAAATGCTCTCTGATCAAGATTAGCAAAATCCTCTGCATTTGCACTTCTCTTTTGAACTTTATCAATATTTTTCAGATGAGAATTGTCTCCTAGGGGAGCTCAACTTTCATTTGTATATTTGACTTGAAGCACAATAAAATCCATCATTATTTTGTACTTGTCACATTCTTTATGAAAGCCATTATTATCAATCAATCTAACTATTGGAGGATTTAAGCATACATTCATAATTTAGATTAACATGATTATGATCTCTTTGATTTGATCACACCTTTGATCTATTCCTTGACTGCTTCATTAATTCAAAGATTTTGAGAGCTTCCTTGCAAAATCCATTTTGTACACATTCTCCACATTTTACTTCCACACCTTCAATTTCCTATCAGCGTTTTCCTTGAACCCCATGGGTGCAAGTGCTAGTGTACATTCAATATACTTTGTAATGACTAAACAACCTTTAAGCTACAACAACCTATGATACAACAGCAATATATGGTGTTGCGATAAAATTGTTTCACACTGTAATAATTGATAATCTGCATTATCAATATAAAAAAAATGAACAAACAACCTTTCGAAACATTCAAAACTTCTGTACATGTTCACCACAATGCTAAGATACTTCGTGCATGAAAAAATGACTAAACTGCTTTGTGAATGGATCTTAAACAACTTCGTTCAATTTCGTGGAAGATCACCACGCACGTGCCCTTTAGTCACGCCACAATTTCAGGGATCGACATTCAAAGCTTCAACAAAAAAATTCCAACAATACCTCGAGAGTCGAGATACACGTAGTCAACACATGGGCGCGCATGCGTTTACTCTAGCATGTCAGTTCAACACCATATATTTTAGACACATCGCAACACTTGTCAGCCCAATCGCTAGTTTATAAATCTATTTTGGATACCTATCTCAGGCCTCAGTTATTTATTTATTTATTTATTGAAACCAAGCGAGGAAAAGATTACAAAAAGAAAAGCAACCTATCTCAGGCCCACAGTTTTTCATCGAATGGAAAAGACAATCTATTGTATTAGCTGTTGGTAATTAAAAGTTTACGTTTCCTACTTAACCTGTCTACGGCGTGCACCAGACGCTGGAATAGAAACACAATCCATGAGATATTTCGACTGATATAATTTTACTGCACTCTTTTTCCACAATAATCACTACAGAGACTTGTGGCAGTTTTACGCCGTGGAAGAAAAGTCTTGGGTAGAAAATGGTAAAGCTGCTTGAGGCGCAGGGGCCGAGTTGAAAGGCAGGGGAGGATTATTCACATCATCACCATTTCCTTCCAACATTTGAACCACTCTGCTCATGCTCGGTCGATCTCTTGAATCGTACTGAATACACCACAGTCCTACTTTAGCCAGTCTCCTTGCCTTTTCCTCATCTTCCCATTTTATTTCTTCTTCTCCTTTTCCTTTTAACATCGTCTCCATTTGCCCATTCTGCATCAACTTGAATGCCCACTCTGGAAAATACAATTGGCTAGATCGGCTTACTTGTACATCAATATTCTTCCTTCCCCCAACGATCTCCAATAATACCATTCCAAAACTGTAAACGTCTGATTTGTCCGTCACAGACCCCAAATTTCTATTCCACACCTCTGGCGCAGCATACCCTGGTGTCCCTCTCGCTACTGTAATTGATATGTGATCATCTCCCCTCCCACACAATTTTGCCAGACCGAAATCAGCTATTTTCGGTGTGAAATCCTTATCTAACAATATATTGTGGGGTTTAATGTCAAAATGAACTATACGCCGCTGACAATCTTGGTGTAGATATGCGATTCCGCGAGCCGTGCCCAAAGCAACTGAATAAAGCTGTTCTCCATTTAGAATTCCTCCTTTCTTTTCTTCACCAAATATGAACTTCTCCAGAGATCCATTCACCATGTACTCATATATGAGCGCGCTTCTAAATCGATCAAAACAATACCCCATCAGGCGGACCAGATGAACATGGTGGATCCTTCCAATGGTTGCAACTTCGTTCATAAACTGAGTTTCACTGTGTCTCGACTGATCAAGAATTTTGACGGCCACCAAATCACCTCGGGGGAGTTTTCCTTTATAAACCACACCGAAACCTCCTTCCCCCAATTTATCTGCGAAGTTGCTGGTGATCTTCTTCAGTTGAGAAAAGGAATATCTGCTGGGCATTTCATGGGTATAATCATCAAGAAATTGCTCCACTGTCGTAAGAGAAGGTTCCATGGCCATGCGAGGCTGGAGCTCCTTCGAGGCCGATGATCTCTCGCGAACAAAAACCCAGAAGCAGTATCACAGCTATGAATAAAACACTGCCTCCAACAGCCACACCTGAAATCACTGAAATATGAAGATACAGATTAGAGATAACTGCACTCACCTAGAACAACAGTCTTCTTGGACTTACCTGCAACTAATAAATCAAGACGATTATTTAGATAAGTAAATTTAATATTCTTTACATATAGAGTTTGCATATTGACTTCTGTAATTTGATTTCAAAAAATTTATAAAACCGAGAAGAAAATTGAGCATACTTAAAATTATGGCTTTCCTCGATTTATTCTGCTTTTCTGCAAAACGTCAATCTCAATATTGTGAGATCTATGTAATGGAATAATAAGGGAGAAAGCAAGCGCCTTCAGTTTGTGGAGAAATACTACAATATTCGTTCATTTGCAATTTAAGTAAGAAACAGAATTAGAAGTCTTACCACTGGAGCATTGTGAATATGACGTAACATCGCAGTAGCAGAAAGATGAGGTATTGAGATGAGAACAATTTATGTGATCTGCCTCGTAACACGGATACTCACAATCTTTGCTTTCATCATACCATGTTATATTGACCCCTTCGCTAATAATCTGAGGCAGCTGTTCTCCCGGTGTTAATTTTAAGTCAGTTTCATTCACGGCAATCGTGAAGTTCGATACACAAACTGTGCCTGGAATACTGACATTATAGTATGAATGGTCTTTACACGTTAAATTGGGCAAGTACGGTTCTCCATACGGCCTAGAATTAGTGCATTCTTTTGCTACTGTTATATTTGTGTATCCATGTACAATACGGAATTGGTTGTCACTCCAGAATTGATCATAAACACTCTCTGATAAATTGCATGCATCTTTCTCAAATTGCTTGTACAATATTATCATGGTAGGGTAAGAATATGCCGCTACCTGTAGGGAGTAATTGTGGGGTTCCTGTATGTAGTATTGGTAGCCACCGATAGAAATTAGAGGCATCTCGGTTGTATTATCACACTCCAGCTGAAGCGCAGGGTCACCACAGCCGCTGCCCTTTTCTCCGAAGGGATAATCCAAACTGTATTCCCCACAGCTGAAAACCTCACAAGCTCCATTACAGTGAAAGGTCAGCCATGAGAGTGAAATTGCGACAAAGAAGAGGAAGCGACTTAAGCGTACAGCGAGGGGTTGAAGAGTCTGAACCATCTGAAGTGCTTCCATATTCATGCGTTAGAACTGAGAGAAGAAAGAAGGCAAGTGAGAAGCAGGGGAACATTAAAACGAAGTTAATAGCAAGAAAAGTCGTTGAAGACTAAAGAAAGAGAGTGGAAAGAGAGATCCGACACTACAACAACGGGGACGGTACTCCGCAGTGAAGAATGCTAATTTGACCTCTTTTACTTGTAAAATAGTTCGATAAAAGTATGTGCAGTTTCGTTGCGACTGTAGGCAGGCGCAATGTGGTCAAAATAAAGAGTCAGATTGGGAAGAGGTTAATTTCCCAACTCGTTCCGCGTTGACGTTTCGAACACACCAAATCACGTTGAATTTTTCAGATGAATTTAGGTCTTTTTTCGAGGTTGAAGATTCTATATAAATAGAAGACAATTTAATTGCCTTCAAAATGCATATATGAATTATATATCTACTACGAAAAGGGTTATAAATCATATTACCAAGTTGAATTTGACACTTTTGAAAAAGTCATTGGAGTATGGCCATGAAAACTCATCCAATAGCTCTCTATACCCTAACAAGCTTACAATAGTATGAACTCTAAACTATTTGAATTCTCTTTTTTTTTATAGTTTTTTATGAGTTTTTTTTTTGAAGGGGTAAACCTCACAACATACAATCATATATATTTTTCACAAAAAGATATGAATATTTTTTTATTGAATTAAATCTTTATTATATTATAGAATGAGAAAACAAAATAAATGATGAAATCATCATAAGGTGCAACACATTATAGCTTCCTTTCCCTCGATTCTGGAGCCTTCTACCTTTTGTTTCTTCAAATCCACCTTCATATCCTACTTTTCTTCATTCCTCACGACTTACCACCTTCCCATCATCACACCACTATTGATAAATGCTTGAAAATTTGTCATAAATAACCTTTTGGCATCCATAAGAAAAAAAAGAAATTTGTAACTCTCATTCAAAAATAGCCCAACTTTTGAGAGCCTTAACTTTTGATTCGGGCACTTGATTGAGCCCCTTTTTAAATTGTAGAGGTCAAAGTGCTTTATGACATACTTGTTTTATAGTGAGAATTAATCATTTTTACCTCCCAAATCCTTCATTTAAGGGTCCAAAATTTAAGTTGAATATTTTTTATAAGATTTTGAACCTTGAAACTTTAATATCTCACTATCTTCAAATGATTTTTGGTTGAAATTTTAATCATAGGCTATTTTTACAATTTTGAAACTCTAGGTAATTTTTTAGGCCCATACATGCTCAAATACAAACTTTCTAACAATAGAAACCTTATTACTTTTAGCCATATTTTAAAATTGAAAGTTCTAAATTATTCTCCAAAACTTTAAAAGGAAATAAGAGTCATTAATATTCACCAAACCAAACAAAAATCAAAATAAAATATTTTTTGGGTGATGCAAGATTGCCCTTACACCTTGGATGCTCCTACATCTGTTTCAATTTCAACCTTTTTAGTCTTTGGGGTTAGTTGAACTGCATATTTTTTTCTATCCTTTTATAACTACATTACTATGAAAGAATTCTTGACTTATCTAAAGATAACATTTCTGCTATACAAAAATATCTCAACCATAGAGTCTCAAATCTTGCATCCTTTCACATCAACACCATAGCCAATGAAGATACATTTTATAGCCTTGTTATCCAACTTTGGTTGCTTCTCTCTAGGAATATGTGCATATACCTCACAACCAAAGAAATGAAGATCTCTCAATGAGATATTTTTCTTGACCACACATCTATGTCTTATCAACAAGAGTTGATGTAAGAGACCTATTATCTAGGTAACAAGTTGTGGCAACCACTTCTACCCAAATATTTTAGTCTAGCTGACACCATTGATCATACTTGTAACAACTACAACCTTATAATGAGGATTTTACTTGGATTTTTAACCATAGAGTAAAAAAGTATTCATTCTATAAAAATATGACATATTTTTTTGCTTCAATAATTGAAAATTGTATTTGCATAACTGATATCATAACACTAGTACATAAACAACAATATATGACTAAATAAACTACAAAAAATTATATATAAATGACTAAGTTTAGTCACGTGACTATTAGTGGTTTATTTGTAGTCATTTATAACACTACTAAATTTATGACTAGACTATTTTAGTCATTTATTTAGTCATGGTAGTCATTTATTTAGTCATATAGTTAATCATTTATTTAGTCATATATTTAGTCATTAATTTAGTCATATATTTAATCATTAATTTAGTCATTGATTGTTGTTAATTGGTCATTTAATTAGTCATGGTAGTCATATATAATTTAGTCATATATTTAGTCATTAATTTAGTCATATATTTAGTCATTACTCTAGTCATTAATTTAGTTATTAATTTAGTCATATAATTAGTAATTAATTTAGTCATTAATTTAGTCATTACTTTAGTCATTACTTTAGTCATATATTTACTCATTAATTTAGTCATTTTTATTTACCGGTTTCCATTAATTAGTAGTAAATATAGTCATGGAATGAATAATTTATTAAGTACCATAAATTTTATAATACAAAACTAACATAATATTAAACTTGAACTAAAACATAAAAACAAATAAAAATATTACATGTACGAACAAGCTACAACATGCTAGAATTAAAAGATTGAATCAACATCATGATAAATAAATGTAATTTGCAATAAAAAATTTAATGCATATATTGTCAAAGCTATTAGTCATATATTTAGTAATTAATTTAGTCATTAATTTAGTCATTACTTTAGTCATATATTTACTCATTAATTTAGTCATTTTTATTTACTAGTTTCCATTAATTGGTAGTAAATATAGTCATGAAATGAATAATTTATTAAGTACCATAAATTTTATAATACAAAACTAACATAATATTAAACTTGAACTAAAACATAAAAGCAAATAAAAATATTATATATACGAACAAGCTACAACATGCTAGAATTAAAAGATTGATTCAACATCATGATAAATAAATGTAATCTGCAATAAAAAATTTAATGCAATATATATATCAAGTTGCAAGATGTTAAAACTATTTAAGAGTTTCCAACTCTTTCAAATACACCATGATAATTAAGATCTTTGAACAACACATTCAAAATACTGCATAAAGTAGTGAGCCAAGATGTCTAACATTAACTCGTACATGATAAACATGTTCAACTATGTCATTTTCTACAAATATTTTAGTAGCCATCGTGTGAAGGTTCCCTCTTTCTCTTTCAAATGAACAACTCCATCTATTTTGTCTTCATAAACAAGGGGTATGTTACTTATGACCTTTAAAATGTTTACATTTGCATCTCCTATTCCTTTCAAGTTGACTCCCTAACTTTATCCCCTTCTTTGAGTTTATCAATACATTTCTGCAAAAAGGAAAAAAAAACACATTATATTACATAGGTAATGATTACCCTTATTTTCATAATAAAACAACCATTACTTACTTAAATAGTACTTGCGTGCACGTCTATTAAAATAATTGCAAAAGAAAAATTTCAAAAATAATTGCAATGATCAATCTAATTTACTAAAAAACTGACACTCATAGCACTACTTACAATGTTACTATTAACTTCATGCTAATCAGATACAAAAGCCACAAATATAAACACTACATTACCATGCATGCATACTAGACACATAAGGTTATGACAACACTGTTACACATAAAAAAGGTAGCTAATGCACAAAAACAAAGAATGCAATATGAGAGCACTACTACTACTGCTACAAGGCGAAGGTGAAATACATTGGGATGTACAAAAATAGTGGCATTAAACCTCTGAAACATAACCCCATGCATTAAAAAATAAAGAAAAAATCGGATTTAAAAAAAGGTAAAAAATTGTAGAACAAGAGATAAAAACTTTTTTTTTGAAATTGAAAGGAATTTCCATAGCCTAGAGATATAGAGAGCAATTAAAATAAAGAGTTTAACTAATGAATTGTAAAAAATAGATTTATGTAGTTTATATTCATATCTTTGATTACATTGCATTGCACACCTTTCAAACTCAAAGCATTACTTCACATTGCATAACTAATAACTAGATGTTGATAGATGACAAAATTTCAATTACAATATAGTTTTTACATAGTCAACCTAAGTAGTTATGCAATTACTTCACATTGCATAACTAATAACTAGGAGCAACTACCAATTGCATTTGCTTGTCATGGCATTCTATGAGACCACCTTTCTTTGAGACATTTTTTCAAACAGTTCATTGCCTT
This sequence comes from Sequoia sempervirens, assembly GCA_007258455.2. NCBI lineage: Eukaryota > Viridiplantae > Streptophyta > Pinopsida > Cupressales > Cupressaceae > Sequoia > Sequoia sempervirens. The sequence goes on along the minus strand of VDFB02380288.1, from coordinate 12,463 downwards.
GTCTATGCTAGGTACCACATTTTCCATACATGTCTACCAAAGCATTTTGTCAAACAATTCATTGCCTTGGAAAAAATCTATCAAAAGCATAATGGTAAGCATGAGACCATAATAGTATGAGGCTACATAAATATTTCCCCGTCCCTAAATAAAAATTAGCACTATCGGCCTAACAATACCTCATCGACAAAACCCCCATTATAGCCTCGTCAATGGCCCGATGAAAGCAGCTCATAACCTAGTATTAGTGTAACAATACCCTATCGGGCTGACTCCTAAGGTGCTCTCCTCGATAGACCGATAGAGTCAACAAAAGTAAGTACATCGATGTGACACATGAACATCAGTGGAACGAATGTTTGCATTCCCTCGATGGCTCGATATAACCATGGATTATCAAGTGCATAATGTATATCGGTGGAGTTGGGGTGCATCAGGGTGACGTTATCTGACATCCCGCTGATAGACCTAAGGAAAGTTGTTCATCGATGGAGTAGGTGGCTATTGGTGGAAGAAGAATCACAGTTTCACCGATATGGCGATAATGATTATTCTAACTGATGTGACATCTTGAGGCATCGTCGAGATATTTAAAATTTATGTTCTCCCCCGATGACAAGACTAAAATGGGTGGTGCATTTAGGGAGCTCTAAAATGGAGTAATTCCAGGTTTTAATTCTTGAAGTGAATGAGAGAAACTGTGTGTGGAGTCAGGTGGCGGAAATGACTGACATATGCCGAGCATTTATGGAAAGGAATGTGAATGAAGTTATTAAATTCTCAAGGCATTACTTTCTCAATGCTCCTCTACTGTGGCGAACAATAGATATGAAAACGGTGTACAAGAGGTGGTGGCTTTGTCACTGCAGAGGTGATGGAGGCTGGTTTCATGCTTAAAATGAAGAAACAACTCTCACACTTTTATGGAGAACCATTGGTAAAGAGACTGATGGGGTGTTTCCTATACACCAATGAATGATTAGTGCAGTCAGTGAAACTAATTATGGGAAGAGGATTTGGCTAGCTTACGCACAAGTACAAAACTAATTTGGACATTTATTCGCTCATAATGGCTTGGGGCTTAGATTTGGGAGAGCCGATTGAAGTTGTGAAAAAGGTGATGAAGGCATTGGGGCATAAGGATTATCTAGAGAACATGGACTCACTGTTGGAATGGGCAATTCCAAGAGTTGGGATGGATATCAGTGAGGGAATTGAAAACGAAGAGGATGAAGAAATAGTGAAATGTGAACCCTTTGTGAAATGGCCAGAAGGAAAACATAAAGCTAGATGGAGAGAGGGAGCAACATGCGAGTGGGAGGCTCTAAAATTGATTGTGGAATTAATAGAGGTTGAGGCAGTGATAGAAAAGGAAAAGGCTGAAGCGAAGTGGCTAGAGAAGTTGGAGCACCTGGAGAAGTTGGAGCAGCGACCTCAGAGGAAGAAGAAGAAGAACATGACCTCTATGGAAACTGTGGCGAGTAGCTCATTTGCAACTCTATAGTTAACATAATCCTCTACCATGAATTTGAGTTTTTTGGCTGTTTGTAGTTAGTTTTGGGGGGTTTTATAAAACCGTGGGCAACGAAAAGGAGTTTTGGTTTGCAGGGTAGTTAGTAGTTATTCATAAAAGATGGTGAATGTAATTTTGAGTGAAAATTTTGATTCTGAAATAGTTGTTAAGGACTGGCAGGGAAGTCACTGCAGATAAACTGTAAATTTTGAGAACAATGAATATATAAACTCTCAAGCTGGATACAACTATAATCTCAAAAAATATTGTACATAAGGAAATTAATAGTTTGAATGCAAGTAATCTATGTCAATTGTCAAACATTAATATTATCCAGTTGTCACCTAAACCCAATATTATAAGTAATAAGTACTTACTGGTAGTCATGCCTTAACACCAAAGTGGCTCATATAGGTAAGAATAACCTCCCACTCCTGCAATAATTTTTTCATGGTCACTGTTAGTATGTAAAAATAAATTTGGAAAGAATAGAGTTGCAAAGATAAAATAGAATGAAGACTCTAAAGAAGCTATTTTCACATTGTAGCTTTCTAACAATCCAACATGACATTGAAGCTTAGTGTTTGATTTTTGTTCAACGCAAAAACAAGAACTGAGCCATGGGATAGAACATTGAAATCAATTTGTTTTTCAAAATAATTTAGTATACTCAAATGTGAAAGGAGATGAAAGCATAATCAAAGAAATGTGTTAAAAGGGCGCCTCCATTTATGTGCAGTGCAGGTGGCAATTGTCTAAATTTTGAAGTTCAATATTGAAATTTTATTTAAAATTGAAATATAAATGCCCTTAGTTGATCAAAAGTAACTAGTAGATAAAGCTAACTAGTTCAAGGTATTCACTATCATGTTTACACATTCCCTAAGTATCTACTAAACAAATAAATCTTGCGTAGAATGTATATATTTATAATTTGAAGATCATATTTATAGTCATGGAGAGTTACATGAGGTATAGGTTAGGTCTCTAGCTGATATATAATTGGTGCAAATCTAAGGTCTTAAGTTGTCCTGCTTAATAATATTTATTCCAATCTTTAAATGACATAAAAGATTGAGGCTTATCCTTTGTTGTTCTCAAATTCTCAATCAAACCATCTTAACCATATCATACTAAAAGTCTGTTGTCAGGTCCAAAAAATGTAAGTTTTGAGAGTCCCACTCAATCTCAAGGCCAAAAGCATAACATCTGGCTTTAAACAGGTACAAACCAAAATCTTTAAATAGTACAGTCATATCTTTAACAAAACCCTAAGTACTTAAATCCTTCCATGGTTTTTTGTTGATGTAATTAAATTATCATAGATGATCTAAAAGGTCAAAGGCCCTTCATTTTTCTTGTAAGCTGTAAGCCCTAAAAACAAGTCAGTCAATCATCAAGGTAAATACATGACTGAAACATGGGTGAGGTAACAGTCATCAAGGTGACTACATGAATGGAACAAGTGTGAGGTAACATAAGGCATTATACCTCTATCCTCATCACCCAAATAAAGATTTGAGGCAAGCGAAGGAATGCATCCTACTCACTGCTTCGGCACAACAAATTTTAATCTATACTTTCTTTATAAATGCTCTAAAAAATAATGTCATATGACCACCAAAATAATTTCAACTATCATAGTTATATGATTTTTCATCAACACCATCTCATCACAAAGCCATCAGTTATAATTTAATCTTGATTGAGGAAATACATACCCGATACATCCTCTTCAATACAAGGAAGGTGAGCTCAGTCACTTGTTCAAGCCAACAAGTACTCCACAACCTCTCTCCTCCTAGCAAGTGACACCCCTTGAGTTCTCTTAATGGACCGTTCTTCCCATCAAGCTTCAATATGATGGAGAGTTTTTGATGCAAAGCAATTTGGCTTTGAACAAATCATCACAAAACAAGCTGAATCAAACAACCAATTGATTCACAAAACTCTTCCAAATCACTCCTTTACAAAAACTCTTCAACTCATCTAGTAGGTTTGCAGACCCAAATTTTTGACTTTATCTCACAATGAACCACTCAGCAATCAATCTACTCTTTTAGACACCCTTTAAGGAAAACTATAGCTTACCTTCAAAACCATCATGGGTCACTTTGGACCATCTCATGCAAAACCTAGAAACAACGATGTCCTAATAGACCAATTAGGTCTCTTTTTCAAAGGAGGTACCTCAAATTATTTCCTCCAACTCCAAACAACCACTCAAATCTTCTTACTAGTCAACATAGGGCCCTAATCAATGATTTTTAAATGGGAAAACTCTCATCTAACCTTTGTAACTAAAAAACCTCACTTTACACTAGCTTGGGGAAGGGTTTATTGAAAAATGACATTACCAACCTCTCACAGCTCTGCCACCGCTTCCAACACTCTTCATTATGCCTGCACATGTTTACAATATGGATTGGTCAATCATGAACTTATTAATGACTTTTAGATTCAAAACTCAAATTGACATAAGACCTCCATGAATCAACATTTCACAAATACCTTGGTGCTCCTGCACCAATTTTTAAATGTTTAATTCAAGAAGAAATAGAGCTATTCAAATATACAAGTAAAAAAAAAAAACATTTTTACATTTATGTATTGGTATTGCAAACTCTTTTATGAAGGCTCAGACTAGGGTTTGCCTAATTGGTTCCTCTAGATTCCAGGTTAGAATCTTACAAGACTTAAATAGTGTACATACCAACCTCCACTTTATTGTCACAATAACCTTTGTTACTGTTTTCCCCCTCAATCCATCATAGTACCATTTCCAGGAGTCACCCAAAGGTCTCTAGCAAATGATAAGGTGTAATTAGCAAGAGGGGTGTATGCCTCTGTCCCAACCATAAAGGTTTTCTGTGGTCAGGTAAAACTCCACCTTGAAACCCCAAACCATATAAAATCAATGCTCCATGGGGACCTGTTCTCTACCTTGGTACCCCTGTCCTTGTCTCAGAAATGTTTTGGGGACTTGTGGGACCCAAAAACTCCCCCCGGCCTTTGCATTTGATAGTGACACAAACTTGAGCTCCAATTTTGATACAGACCTACCAGTTGCATTTGCTGATTAGGGACAACCATATATTTTCCATGTTTTTGTCATTTTATAGTTGAAACTTGAAGTCTTTGGGAATTTTGTTATAATTCTTATTTAATATGTATTCACATTGACAATAAATCTTCTCAATTCAAGTATAATGTTATTTATTAATCTTCTACAATGCCTATGATGAATGCTTTATCAATGTTCTGATATGAATATTTGAAATTTCTATATATTTTTAAAAATTTCCCTATTTTTTATAGCCATTCCCTACCATCCCCTAAAAAATGACCCAAAAGTACCCCTGTACCAAAAACACGTCCCACCGTCCCCTGTCGTCACCGTCCCTGAAACTTGGGGGAGCATAGTATAAACTTGATTTTACAAAAAAAGACATTCATGCATACAGGAAAATCTGACTTTACGACATTGAAAACACCAAATAACAACTATAGGAAAAACTAGCTTAAGTAGACAATATATGCAAAATGTGGAATCGTAGATGAAACACTTGAATTGTTTGACAAAATTCCTCAAAGAGATGTCATCTCATGGAATGAAATGATTGATTGTAGAATGTGCACAAAATGGATTTTGCAAGGAACCCCTCAAAATCTTTGAATTAATGAAGCACTTTGGAACACATCCTAATATTGTAAGCTTTGCTTGGGTTCTAAGTGCATGCAGTCATGTAGGTTTAGTGGATGAGGGTTGCACATACTTCACACATCAGTAACCCTTATTGCATTACAATTTACATATATAGTTGATCATTAGGTGTGCATGGTTGATCAACCATTCATATTTTTAGTTGGATCCTAAAAATGCTGCAACTTATGTTCTTCTCTAAAAAATTTGTACAAGGTTCAAATAGTAAAGAGATTGATGAAAGATAGAGGAAATAAAAAGATGCCTGAATGTTATAGTTGGATATGCTCTTGTAGAAAATATATGCAAGATGTGGAATCATAGACAAAACACCTGAATTGTTTGACATAATGCCTCAAAGAGATGCCATCTCATGGAATGAAATGATTGATTGCAGAATGTGCACAAAATGGATTTTGCAAGGAACCTCTCAAAATCTTTGCCCAAATTTGAAGATCTCTAATGTTTAAGGCACGTTTTTCCCAAAACAACCTAACACATTTTCTTCCCATGCCCTGTTGTTCTTTATCACCATTTTGCTTCAATTTCCTGGCTCTAAACCAAATCATGATGATCAGAAAAGAAATCCCAATATTCTAAGTACACTTGTCTTCATGTTGGGCTATTTTAAACAAGATTTGATTGAGTTTGAAACACCCATTCAACTCTATTTGGTTCCAAACAAAATTTTCCATATCATCTAAAACAAAACCCTTGAACTCCATCTGCTTCATTTTGATGGAAATGGCTAGAAGACTTCACACACCAAGGGTTCTTTTGGTCAGATGTGTCTTCTGGTTCTAGTGATGCATTGATGGTTCTATTTTTTCATCAGTGTGAGGATCTTCTATTTGCGGGATGAGGTCTCCTATTCCCACGATGGTCTGATGGGGATGTTGTTGGTGGAGTTCGTGCCCATCGTTGGAACCTATTTTTTCATTGGCGTGAGGATCTTCTATTGGTGGGATGAGGTCTCTTGTTCCCATGATGGCCTGATGGGGATGTCATTGGTGGAACATTCCCGATGACACCCCCATCGGACCATCGCGGGAACAAGAGACCTCGTCCTGCCGATAAAAGATCCTCACACCGATGAAAAAATAGAACCGTCGACGCAACACTGGAACCCGAAGACACGTCTAGTCGACAGACCAATAAGGTGGGGGAAGTCAGTTCCATTTTCTGTAATGTGGTAAGAGTCATACAGGTAGCACTATGTCAGGTTGGGGAACTCTTCTTGGAGGTTCTAAACGATTTGCCTCTTTTTTATAAGACTGTGTTGGCAGTGCCAACTGAATCATAGTTGTTTGGTGGGATTCCAAACTCAGACAATGAGGTGTAGTTGTGAAAATCACATAGAGAGAAGCTACAAGCTACCATGATGATTTTTCCAAGCGAATTTATATTAGATTCTTGCTTAGCGTGGCTTAAGACATGTGCAGATGATATTCTCTCTGCAGATAGGCTTGGGGGAAAGTATTTGCTTGATCTTGTGAAAAGTGGCAAGGAACTTGCAGAGAATGAGACATTGATTAGAGAAACATTGGACAGTTTGGATGCATTTGAAGGTAGCTTGGAGTGGCTAAAAATGGTTTTTGGTTCAAATGTTGAGTTTCCATGGAAATGCGTGTGTGAGATTGTTTTGAAGCACTCAAAGAGTCTATGGGATGAACTTTTTGAAAGCCTATTCGTTAGTAGGATGTTCAACAAATACTAGGTGATGGATTTGTGGATATGTGTGAGAGAGTTAAGGTTCGTAAATGCTTTGAAGCCATAGTTACATCTTTGGCAAGTTACAAAGATGTTGGAACTCATTTGCATAAATTAACTACTAGTGAGGGTTGGCTTGTCAAGAGAGGGGGCCTAAAAAGTGTCAATTTACTTGGGTTGAGTTTTAGATTTATGATGACAAATGATAAAGACTGGTTTGGTCACCTTAACGCTTATTTTGGAAATGAGGTTAGTCAAATAAAAGATACCATAGATGAGGGGTCTAAGAATATTCTAGAAGACCTCCTAAGTTTTCTTCATGCACATAAATCTCCTTCAAGGATAAATGATTTAACACCTTATTTGCAAGAGCAACGCTTCCATTTTATCTCAACATTGGTTGTTGAGATTGAAGAACATCTTGCACATCTTTTAGAAGCTCTCTATCAAGAAATGAAAAATGAGGAGATGGTAGAAAAAATGAACAAGGAGACACTAGAACCAACAGTTATAGTGGACAGGGCACTTTTCTTAGGAAGGATTTTAGTTCTCAGTTTCCATTCAACTTCCCTTCCACTAGTTCGTGGCTTGTCTCAGCTCTGGTTTGTTGAGAACAAAGCTTCAGTTTGAGGGAAAGGATCTTTTACTTTTAGATATTCTAGTATTGATTTTGATTACCCTCTTCTAGACAATTCTCAAATACAAATACTAATGAGAGAGGTTGGTTTGAAGCCTGAATCACAAGATAAAAATAATAGCATTAAATTGAATAAACTGAGAAGAACTATGCACAATCTTAGTATCAGAGCTCATAGCATGTGGATATTGTGGATAATTGAAGAGATTTCAGGCATTCTCACAAGAGATCTAAGGGAGGATGATTCTTTATCCATGAAAAATCCTTTGAAGGCCTGCATTCTCATTTGCATTGCATATTTTGTTTGTTGTGGCTTATGGAGTTTGTTTCATTTCCATGATTCATCTAATCACTAATCTCTTCTTGCAATTTTCATGAGATTTCTTCTAGTTCTGATTTAAGTCATCATGGTTTATATCTGGATATATTAATAACCAAATGAGAATAAATCATCTAGAGTAAAGAGCTACATTTGATTATTTTAGTCACTTCAAACTCTTTATTTAATTTTTAATTTGCTTCCTTAAGGCAACCTCATAAAATGCCCTTTTGTGATTATATATCAAACTGCCTACTGCTTCTTTTCTTTTATTGCTGCAAGTCATAATTTTAATTTTTTATGCTTGCTTCGTCTCTTGTAGTTTTTTGTTCCATGATTTCAAGGCTTACAATTTACACTGATAAATTTTGACTCAAAATCCGACAAAAGTTTGTCAGAATTTCAACGAACTTTCAACTTTCAGATATTCTGGTACTGATTTTGATTACCCTCTTCTAGACAGTTCTGGAAGACAAATACCAATGAGAGGGGTTGGTTTGAAGCCTGAATCATAGGATGAAAATAATAGCACCAAATTGAATAAACTGAGAAGAACTATGCACAATTTTTGTATAAGAGCTCATAGCATGTGGATATTGTGGATAATTGAAGAGCTTTCAGGAATTCTCACAAGAGATCTAAGGGAGGATGATTCTTTATCCATGACAACACCTTTGAAGGCTTGCATTCTCATTTGCATTGCATATTTTGTTTGTTGTGGCTTATGGAGTTGGTTTCATTTCCATGATTCATCTAATCACTGATCTCTTCTTGTAGTTTTCATGAGATTTCTTCTAGTTTTGATTTAAGTCATCATGGTTTATATCTAGATATATTAATAACTGAATGAGAATAAAGCATCTAGAGTAAAGAGCTACATTTGATTCTTTCAATCACTTCAAACTCTTTATTGCCTAATAAATGGAAAAGAATAACATGTGCCCTTTCAACCCTTCCAGTCCATATTAATCATGGAGATGTAATTTGTAAGTATGAAGAAATTTATCAAAGGGGAGCCAAAAAGTTAGAGATTTTCATAGGGCCTATGAATCAACTCTTGTTGTTTTTATATGAAAATATTGCTGTTTGTTTTCTATTTATAATATCTATTGGTGTCATTTGGGAACTCCTATTTTTGGGAATTCATTAAGAGTTCTCAAACAAAGTAGGATGACATCTACTATACAACTGAACTACTATTCCACTACACTGTAAACGTTAAACCCCTACCATCCCTACACTCCTTTCATTGTACTCTACATGGTTGATATAAGAAGAGCCACTTTTCACTTAATTATTGTTCATCCTTTTTCTTTATGTGCTACTTTGTTTTTTACACTCAACTTCAAAAGTGATTTGCATGCCCCCTCAGAAAGTGGAAGCTAATTTTAAGAGTTCAAATTCTGAAATTTGTATAGACAACTCAATCTACATGTCCCTCAATATCATTTTTATAGATAAAAGTAGGTTCTCCTATGAACTATGCAATTTGATAGTGAAAACTTCGAAAAGAAAGATCAATTTTAACATCTCATAATGGAAAAGAAAAGAATAAACAGACCTTGATTCCAAGTTCTCTATATAAATCCTTAACTTCTGCAACACAAGATGGATCTGCTTTTCCATAATTAGCCTAAAAAAGAACATAATCACTCTTAGTCAACAAGCATCTACTAAAATTATTAAAAAGAATGGATCATATGGCTTGACTACGTACAAATTTGAAAAGTAAAATTAACTGAAACCATGGAAAGTGACTTATCATAAGATTCTGCACAAATCGTGTCCACTGCAAAAAAATGGGTAGAGGTTGTAATCCAAAATCAGGCATCACACTTTACTTCTCCATTTTGGTGGGCTACCTTGAAAATAAGGTTTCAAATCACTACTCCATTTTGGTGGGCTACCTTGAAAATAAGGTTTTGACTCACTAATCCATTTTGGCCTGCTACATTAAAAATAAGGTCTTCACGAAGGTTTTAGAGTATGTTTATTAAAATGAAAATTATGATTATAAAAAAAATTGGTCCTTTTTCCTCTTAGATTATTTGGTTGCTTATTCTTATCTTTTGTTTTTTCTCTTCCTTTTGCTTATTTTTTTGTTTTTCAAGGTTTTTAGGTTTTTGTTTTTTAGGTTCTCTTATGGTTTTCGTTATTTTTATAATTTGGTGGTTTTTCGTCAATTTAGAAGAAACTTTGGTGTTCATATGATGACACCACAAAAATATTTAAATATTTATTAGTAATTTTATTTGTAATATTTTATTATTAATTATGGTGGGCTACGATTGAAAATAAGGTCTTGACGAAGGTTTTAGAGTATGTTTATTAAAATGAAAATTATGGCCAAGATTTTAATAATGAGCACATTTATTTAGCTATTTATTTAGTCATTTTTATTTGTCTAGTATTAGTCATTTTTATTTGTCTGGTATTAGTCATTTTTATTTGTTTGATATTAGTCATTTATTTAGTCATTTAGTTGTGATTTTACCCGATGACCAAATTAGTCACTTATAAATGACCAAATTAGTCATTTACTTTACAAATTCTACTAGTGTTAGTCACGTGACTAAATTTTTTAGTCACATAGTCATTTATTTGCTAAATTCTACTAGTGTAAGCATAGCATAATAAATTTATTTCACTTTTCAAACTAGAAATAAGAATCTACTTTTCTTTTTATTTTTCCATACGAATGATTTCAAATAAATGACATAAACATTTAGTATTTAAGGAACAAGGTTAGAGATCCATATCTGGATACTTTCTTTCTTTATTTCTCACAAGACTTGACATGTTGTTTGCAAGAGGGATAGCATCACCTAGGTGTTTTACCTCCAACCACATATCAATGATCCCCCACACACCTTCCTAACTGGAAGTGACCCTGCCCTTCAATGAAGGGAATAGTCTAGAACCCTTGAGTAATTGCCATCTGGGCTCTAGTATTGTGCCTTACTTAACTAATACCATCAAACAACTATGTAGATTTTCCAACTATGAATGAAAACTTTGATTATGTTAAGTATCTAGAACATAGTGAAACGACAAGTGCAAGCTGAGGCTTTTGCACTCACTTTGGCCAAAGTATTTGTAATATATACAATTGAACTATTTTCTTTGAGTGAAGTCATTTTTTCACCCATCCTACTCGACTTGGAGATCTTTATCTGACCTAAGGTTCAAAACATATTATAGACCAATTGGCTCTACTAACATAAGGTTTATATTCATAAAAGCATAGCCACTAAGGTGGTCAAAATAACTAGATTGATATTGATGAGGCCAACTATTAGTTAATTTTTTGTTGCTTAGTACATACTTTTAGAAACCTCCAAATACTCATTTCATACATATTCCTAAACTTTACTATCTTTTTATGATCATCATGCAACTTGAACCTAGTTCTTAAGTATATCGAATTGTGATTATGGTATGATAGCCATTGCATGGTTAATATGTGAATACATATGTAATGCAATGTATATCTGTGTTTAAACTATGGTTATTAGTATTGTGTAGATGTTATGTGAACTAACTCTTTACAACCAAGAAGCTTACAACTAGGAGGTATAAGCCACAACCAAAGGGATTTCAAACAACGATGTAGGGGAAGTTCCAAAATGAGAAGAACATAACAGTTGTAGAATTGACGACATCTATTTGTCAAGATGATCATGAGTAACCATGTAATTTAATAAGACTATTGAAGGAGAGGAGATCTACTATGATTAAGAATCTAATGTTATTATTTATACAATCCACATTTCCTTTTTATCATTGCAACAGAGTTGCAATGTCCTAGACAATTTTTTCTACCTTTTTAGTTATGATTTTAGTTATGCAGAATTTATCACACTCCATTTTCTAGGAAGTGGTGATTTTCATTTAGATTGCTATTTTGAGTCCTTGTTTCAATAAGATTCCCCCACACCTATATATGGTTTGATGGTCGATGTGAATAGTTAGTTAGTTAGTTGGTTGAACAAGTGTAACAAATATAGTAGATAGATATGCTTAGATAGTTTTTTGTTTTATATAGATATTGTTTTGTTTCCAATCATTTTTTTATGAATAAGATATCCTTGAAGATTCTCATTGGATTGTGATATCTTGAGTTATGCAATGAATAGTTTTTCAGTTACTATTATTTTTTTATTGATTTGAGGAGCTAGACTGAGTTTATCCTATGGAGATAGTCACTTGAGCAAGGGACACTCAAGGTAATTGCTCCCCACTTTAATTTTTGCACATCCATTTATGTTGTTACAGTAGTGTTGTTATAGTAGTTACCTTTATTAATGCAGTTATCTTAATCAAATTCTTCATGTTGTGAATGTGAATGAAATCATGAATAATCTATCATGTCTTGTATTCATGCTTTATTTGGTTTCAATGTGTTGTCCTCTAGAGTGAGTCAAGTAAGTTAGAAATAATGGTTAGTTATAGAATTCATTCTTGATAGTGAACTAGTTATAATCTTTAGCTATAATTACCTGTAGCAATAATTTTAGAATTACTTCTTTTTACTGTTATGAAATTTATGTTTTCTAGCATGTGTAAAAAACCTATACTAAG
>VDFB02380287.1:0-38083 GCA_007258455.2 Sequoia sempervirens | reverse complement strand
TTTGGCCCATCATGATCTTGCACATACCCTCCATCAAATCTCATGCATGGTACATGGCTCTGAGTTCCAAACACATTGAATATGAGAAAAAAATGCCTTGTACTTGACTAATGACATGTTTAAAAAGAATTGATTCTTCATGCCTTTGGTTTAGTAAATTATCACTCAATGTGAAACTATATTGGAAAGCGGTTTGAAACTATAACACCTGACAGAGTATCCATTGGTAGTGAGTAAGAGTTGGAAAATGAGAATATATTTTTCTAACGTCATAGTATAATTAAGATGCTTGAGAAATTTGACAATTCAAACTCTAACGTTACTCTAAGTGTACTGCATCATATAATTTTAGTGACAATACACATATTTTGATGAAATGTATAAGAAAATATTTGTGAATTAAGTAGAAATTTGACCAAATTAAGTGTAAGAAATGAAGATGTTGACATGATGAAGATGATAAATTGTAAGAGCTATAAGTACATAAAGTATCAAAGTAAAATTGGAAAAAAAACCATGAGGTTAGATTATGTAGAAGATGAACTAACTATTATTTAAATTTAACAATTTTTTTTTTTATATATTTATTATTATTATTATTATTATTATTGAAAGGGGTAAATTCTTTTGACTCAAATCTATCAACCGATGAGGTTAGAAATAAGGGACCTCGTCCCCAATATAAACACTCAACAATAACACCCCAATGGGGTTTGAACCTTGATGGAAAAAATAACAAAAAAACTTAACCATCACACTATGCCACTATTGAAAAAATTTCTTATAAATTAATAGAACCATACATATGAAATTTATTTTTGCTAAGTGACAAGAAATTTTTTTTAAGTGGTTGAGAGATAATTTCCCTCATAGAAAATTCTTATTAGTATTTGACTTAGAGAATTACTCTTCTACCCATCAAAAAGAGATTCAAACACGATATTATTTAGAGTAGGTGACTATTATGGTGCATGTGTGTTGTTTGCATGCACAATTGGAGTTGGATGGTTATTGAGATTACCTATCTACAATAATTCATTTAGAAAGAATATCACTTTTACAGTAGCAATGATAAAGAAATGACAAACACTTTTTAAAAATAATATTTTACAAGCTTTTAAAGATCTTGCTACAAGGAATGTAAAATTTGAGAAATGTTTTGTATGTTTCTATAGTTATAAGTCACAATTCAATCATCAATGTATGACTTTTTTCACTTTGTATATATGATAATATTCTTAATATACCTCACATTTTAAGTTTATTTGAGAGTTACCCTTGGAAAGTATGAACGTTATGGTGTAAAATATCACATCAAACTTTCTTTAAGAAAAAATCAAATGTGTTCAAAGGAATATCATAAAAATGATGCATGTACAATTGTTGACTAGAGTAGGAATCATTTTATATGTGAGGTCAACACAAATTTAGGGAGAAAACCTCATCCACATAGAGTGCTCTAGGAGATAATAGTAAATGGTTTGAATAAATTATATATTTTTTATAATTATTTAGAAATTTTACTTCATTGTGATTAAAATTGTACTTTCAATAAAATAAACAATCAAAACAACAAGTTGAATTCTTCTCATATATATATGCAAAATGTATAGGTATGGATCAAAAAAAATTGCATGGTTGTAAGAGGGTAGAGAAAACAAGGTATTTAAATTATTTCATGAACACAAATATACAAAGAAATTGCCTACTATTGGAGTTGACTTCTCAACCCTACAACTCCAAATGATCACCTATGATACAAACCTACCACATAAAGAGAGAAAAATAAAAGTCATAGAGGACAAGAGCTAATTTGTTCCAAAATCAAATGAATCATTAGGTGGATTTAGTAATGATAATAAATCCTTATAAAAGGAAAAAGTAAAAAATAAAAAATCAACCCTAGAGAAAATCCAGGTGAATATAAGAGGAGATCATGACATGTGTCCTCATCATATGACTTGAGTCACAAAAAATAACATGACCTGACTAAGCTTAAGTAGCTAGAGTGAAAAGAGACCTAAGTAATTAAATAATTAATTATGTTTTAAATACTCTTTTACTCTAACAACCCCCTTAAGTGCAACTTAGGTAGTAGCTAAAGCCTCTAAATGATGAATACACAACTAGGAATGATGAGGTACCCATGTACAAATGAAAAGGATCTCTCATAGCTAGATAAAGGGAGAAAACCTCATGGGAAAAAGCTCCCCTCTAAAATAGAGAAACAATGAAGGAATAAAAAGCCTCCAAAACAAAGCCCCAAAAATAATAGGAACATGAAGAACACATTGAAGTGCAAAGAAACTAAAAATAAATGTTGAAAGATGACTATTATAGTATTGTAACTAAAGGATCTCCTTTTAAATTATGATGATGATGTAGGAGAATCCAATGGTGTAGGGAAATCTTGCATCACCCAAAACAATTATTTTTCCTTAATTACTTTAGTTGTTTTGAGTTACATGATGACACATAAGGGATGTAAGACAATTAGGAGTCAAAACTAACAAAAAACAATCACTTACTATTTTTAGTAAGTCAGCCAAAATGGGCTCGTATGGACCTAAAAATTTACCCCAAGGAGTAAAATTGAAAAAAGAATGAAAGAATCATCTCAATACCCTACATGATTTGGGAGATTTTAAAGTTTAAGTCTCAAGAAATTTCTCCAATGCACCTTCAAATTCAGATATGAAGAATTTAGAGGCCCTGAAACAACTCAAAAAGTTGATGAATTGACCTATGGTGGTTTGTATGTTGTAGATTTCTTTGAGAGATTTCCAATGATATGCAATAATAGTAAATCAGACACCCAAATCAAAAGTGAATTTCATTAAAATTTCTTCCTAGGCCATAAATCAAATGGTGGGACTTTTGGCACCAAAACAAAAGGGAAATTGAACATTCTAGAACATTCTAGGTGTTGGCATATGGCTTTGGGAGATTGTTTTTGGTTGCTAGTGTTGGCAACAGGAATTAGTAGTATGGTTCATAGTTTAGAAGTAGTTCCTACCGGCAAGAAAAGTAGAAGATTGTAATCTACTGGAAGAAAGCATGAAGAACAAAGTATCTTGTGGATAAGTCGGTCTAAATACTTCACCAGATCATTATTTTGTTGTCTGTATCCCTAGGGAAGCTTTTCAAGAATGTATGCTACCTTATTGGTAAGTTTTGTGGTGTTGCAAAAATCGGTGTACGAGTTAAGAGATTCAGTAGAATGAAAATCATTATGGCCAACCTATTGTGTATGGCATGTTTCAGATGTATGAGGGATATTTGTTTAACTATTTATTATGTTGGGAATTTTTATTTGGGTCCCTACTACAGTCTATCTGACTTGTGTGGGTACGCATTAATTATAATTGATGCTTTGAGCTGACATGTTGAAGAATAATATATTTTGTTTGAAACCAATATATAGCAATAAAATATTGTTAGTGGATATATATGTGAGATCAAAAAAACATGTGTGGTGTGTGGTGTGTGGATCAAGAAGTGAGAAGGTGTGTAAGAAAAAAAGTGTAAAGAAACAGTATGAGCTAATATCAGAAGATCTGTTGAAGTGAATTATGTTTGTGCAATAGAAGGGTTTTAATGTAAGAAAGTAGAGTAGAGAAGAACATAAGTGATAATTGGACAAGAGGTCCAAAATCTATTTTATGTGCCTCATTGGAACTGAATCCAAGCTTTTGTAGATGCTATATTTGTAGTTCAACATTTTGTTGTAATCTCAAATATTTTGTAAGGCAGTGAGCCTTCCCTATTTTGAGTAGTGAGCTCTAGGAAGCATGCCTAAATGCAAGTGCATTCCCTTTTGATCATACTCTTAACAAAGTATACTTTGTGGATTAATCTCCACCGTGGTTTTTCCCCTAACAGGGTTTCCACATAAAAAAAATTGGTGTTATGGTGTTCACATTGTCTCTTTAATGGGTTTGCATGTTTTCTTTTGTTTATATGTTGTGAATGCTATTAAAGGTTAAATATTATTGTTCATAGTTTAAGATCTTATTTGAAATTCAAATATTGTGGAACATTGATTCACCCCCCCTCTCAGTGTTCCTAGTGTCCAAAAATTTGTATTAGAGCATGTTCCTCTTCTGAGTTTAATAGCTTGAGGTGGATCTTCGATTACAATGGATGTAGGTGGTCTTCAATAGTAGCTTATGGTGGCACTTGATGCTTTTGATAAATCTAAAGCAAAGGTCATGGAACTAAAAGAAAATATTGTGGTTATAAAAAAATTCATTCAATCACTAAAGGATAAAATAAATGAGTTAAGGGAAAAGAGGAAAGAACTATGTGGTCAGTTGAAGTAAAAAGAAAGAAAAGGTCTGGAAGATGTTCATATGAATCAAACCCTAAAAGAAATAATAGAAGAGTGTGAAAAGCTTGCTATGGACAATGTTTCCCTAAAGCTTAAAATTGAATTTGTGGTGATGAAGCTAACTAAAGAGATTGAAGAAAGAAAGAAGAATGGGGAGAAACTAGCACAGTCCTTGAAAGAAAAAATTGAAGAATGCAACAGAATTAATAGTGGATTCATTCTGCTGGAGATTGAACTGCAACTATCCATAAACAATGAACAAGAGTTTGAGAGACAGGTAGTTATTCTTAGAGATTATCTTGCTACTCCAAATGAGTTTAAGGAGAAGTTCAGGATCAGTTATGTTAGGCTTGATGAGATAACTAAAGATCAAAAGGATGCAAATGATAAGTGAGGTCTCAGCCATGTGAAGGGTGAGAGCTTCAAATCTGAATAGAAGGACCCTGAAAAGAAGAACAAAGGTAGAAGATATTCGATAAGGAAACCCAATGCTTAGAAATTTAATGGATATTTATTTGTTTGTAAGAAATTTGGACATATGGCTTCTCAATGTAGAAGTAAGATAAACCCTGACACTTTATCATTTTCTAGTCAATGTTTTAAATGCAAGAAGTTTTGGTCATAAGTCATCAAAATGCAAAAGTATGTCTTTCAGTATAAGGATCATTAAATGCTATTCCTGTGGAAGATTTGGACATGCTGCTAATCAATGCAGATTAGGAGGAAATCAATGGAATGGATGGTATAGACAAAAGAATTTGGTATGCTACAATTGTAACAAATTTGGTCACATTGCAAGATTCTGGAAGAACAAAAACATGGATAAGAGAGGTCTGGTTTATCAAGGAAGAAATTCACAGAAATGTGATAAGCGAAAAGTTAAAGCATATGTGGAAGAGATAAGAGAATAGATGAAGAAAATGTGGGTAAAGAAGAGTGGATTTGATGAAGGTAATAAGATTGTACCGGAAGCTCCCTTCGGTAAATCATTTGGTAATTGATTATAGGCCATTGGCCTAGGTGGAGTCTTCATGAAAATATTTTCCCCCCTATGTGTAGTTTATATGGGATTGTAGGAAGTTGTTAGTTGGTGTGTTATTCATCCTCAAATGTATTGGTGATCACTTCTTGAAGGTCCGCAAATGGATTTTTCTCTTGTTGTTTGAAAATAGAGTAACTGAAACTTCTATGGAAAAGCATTTAATGTGACAAGGAAGTTAGGTGTGAAAAGTTATAAAAGGGCATTTGGAATCCTCATTTTGTTGGCATATGGCTCTGAGAGATTGGTTTTGGCTACTTGTGTTGTCATTGATGGAAACTTGAGTCTATAGTTTGATCCACAATATTAGTTGCACTTATACCAGTAGAGAATCTAAGTCTTTGTATTCTATTGACAAAAAAAGTAAAGAACAAGACATTTGATTGGTATGCTGATCCGACTACTTCACCAAATCACTATTTTGAAGTGTGGATCTCCAAAAAAGTTTTCTTAGCTCATACACTATTCTACTGAAGAAATTTTGTGGTGTTACATTAATCATAACTCGAGTTAAGAGGTTCGCTGGCATGTTTTGTGATCTATTTTTCATTCTGGCTGACATGCTTGGGTGGATCATGGATGTATGTGGAATAATTATTTTTCTATCTCTTATGTTTAGAACCATTGTGTGGGTCCCTTATATAAGTCTAGCTAACTTATGAAGGTATGCTTCATCACTAATTAAATATTTAAGGCTGACATGGCCGATATAAGCAAAGTATATTATATTTTGTTGAAAGGCTGACATGTATTGAATTTTTGGGTTAGCAGATATATAAGGAAGATCGGTAATTCACTTTGTGTATGTGTGGTATGTGTGATGTGAAGAGAGATGTATATGTGTGCAAAAAAGAGTAGAGTAGTTTATTGATCAAATATTAGTTGTACTACTGAAGGGTTTTCAGCAAGAGAATAGAGTAGAACATAACATATTTGAGCAAAAGGTCCAAAGTTAGATTTGCACTTCAATGGAACTGAATCCAAGAATTTATAGATGCTATATTCTCAGTTCAAATTTTGTTGTAATCTATATTATAATTGTATGGTATTGAGCCTCTTTCTTGAGCAATGATCTCTAAGCAGTGCGTCTGAATGCAAGTGCATTCCCCTCTTTTATTTTACTTTTAATAGAGTAAACTTTGTGGATTAATCTCCACCGTGGTTTTTCCCCTAATAGGGTTTCCATGTAAAAATATCTGGTGTTATGGTGATTATTGATGTCACTGCATTTTTTCATCTGTTATGTGTTGCTAATGTTATATAAATCTTTATTATTGTTGTTGATGGTTTTTAGATTTGATTTGTAAATCAAAATTATTGAACACTGATTCCCCCCCCCTCTCGGTGTTCCTTGCATCCAACAATTGGTATCAGAGTCATATACTAGAAGATCCCTCAGGTAGAAAAATTATATTCCTGATATGGTTTATCCAAATTGAGAATATCATTGTCTAATTTGTTAAGGAAAAACCAAATCACTTCTACATTGACGAAATGAGGATAGTCGTTCCAAATATCCAAATTCTTGTGCTTTGATCCTTCAAGACTTTTGACATTAATGAGCGAAAACAAATTTCTTTCATCCTTAATCTTCTGGTTGCTACACTCATTTAAGGTTATGGTACATTTGATTTGCTTCATGTTTTGTTCCAAATAGAGTTGTACGAATTACAAAATAGATGTGAAACTAATGATTAACAAGAATACCTAGAGATTCGCCACTAGAATGACTTTTCACCCTTTAAATTTTGTAGAAAATTAATTCAATGCTTGGTGTCAAAATAGGGTTCAAAATGCTCTTTTATAACTTTAATTTTTGTTGTAATAAATACGTTGCCCTAGAAGTTCCGGATACACTCCAAACTCAAAGAACAAGCTCAGAATTCAACTTTGGACTTATACCATTTTGACCAATTCATCATATCATTGCAAATACTTCCAACTACTGATGACATCTAGAGATTTGATGCCAACAATACACAAGGGGTCAAAAAATTTTCATGAAAAACTCCCCCTAGGCCATTAACCTGATATCAGTTTCCAAAGGAGCTACTAAAAGGATCTTTCGGTACAGCTTTAGAAAGGTATTAGAAAATTTTGGAGGAGGTGTTGTTCCTCTTCTAGAAAAAATAACTGAGGTTGGATCATCCTCTAGAAAAGGAGAGAAAAATCAAAAGAGAAAAAGGGATATGGCTAGTGTCACTCCTCTGGAACCCAAGTTTGTAAAGATTGAAGAAAAAGGGAAAAGTCAAGTGGTTGTGGATGTAGAAGATGAATTTTCTGAAGAATGTATTCCAAATGATCAACTAAAACTAGATGAACCAAAAACAATAATTGCTAAAGATAGTGATAAGGAAAATGCTCTGTTTAAGACAAAGATAATGCAAATCATTCAGGATGTGGATGGTATGCAAAAGATATCTGGTATATGGCTGAATGGTCCATCTTATGAACAAGATTTTATTGAAAACACTTTGGAAAGGTACTTAATCAATAACAATACTGAGTTGGAAAGTCTATAGAATGTTCTCTCAGAAGAACTCATTGAATGTGTCAAGATATCTATCGAGTCTATGCCCTTGGAAAGGAAGGAAGAGGAAATGATTTCTCATTTAAAAATGCAATTTAGATTGTCTCTTTCTAGATTGAAGAAGAAAATTAATGAGCTAAGACAGTGTATTGATTCTGCAAATAAAGTTTTTAACTATTGTCTTAGGTGGCCTCATGTGGTAGGAAAGTACAAGGATAAGCTTGAAGAGATTGAAAGTGAGCTTGTTAAGACTGGATAAAATTACAGTATGCTCTTGGATAATAATGGAGATGTGAAGAAGAAAGTTTATGATTTATATATTAAGCATGCAAAAGTTCATACTGCTAAGAATGCTCTCATTGATGCTTTTTGGAAATTCAAAGATATAACTGAAGGGAGATTAGAACACATGATTGAGACTCTTAAATTAGGAGAGGAACTAGAAGCAACAATCACTATTCCTAAGTATCTTGTGCAAATAATAATAAAAACTTTAGAAAACAACAGTTTGATCATAGCCATTGGGATTACAATGGATTCCTGGAAGAAATTCGTTCCGAAATTGAAAGCTAACTATAAAATAATTTTCTGAATTTTTGTAGTAGTCAAATTTTGATCAATTTTTGCATTAGTATTTAGGGAGAGAATGGAGTAAGAGATAGTGCAGTTAAATATTTTAAAGGAGATGATAAGGAAGAGAAGTGTAGAGTGGATGTATTAGAGCTTTGTCATTGATGTCAAAGTGGGGGAGAATGAAGTGAAAAATTTCCTAACATCCAAAAGGGGGAGTAGTATTTTTGGCTTTGATTTTTTTTTTGGTTTTGACACTTAGTCATTTTTCACTAAATGTTTCCATCAATGCCAAAGGGGGAGATTGTTTGCATATGGCTCTGAGAGATCAGTTTTGGATACTTGTGTTATTATTGATGGCAACTTGAGTCTATAGTTTGATTCGCAGTATCAGTTGTGTTTATACCGGAAACAAATCTAAGTCTTTGTATTCTACCAGTAGAAAAAGTAAAGAACAAGACATCCGGTTGGTATGCTAATCCGACTACTTCATTAGATGATTATTTTGAAGTGTGGATCTCCAAAGAAATTTTTTTAGCTCATACACTATTCTATTAAAGATTTTTTATGGTGTTGTATTAATCATAGCTCGAGTTAAGAGGTTCGCTAGAATGTTTAATGATCTATTTTTCATTGTGGTTGACATGCTTGATGTGGTGGATCACAGATGTATGTGGAATAATGATTTTTCTATCTCTTATGTTTAGAACCATTGTGTAGGTCCCTTCTATAAGTATAGCTGACTTATGAAAGTACGCTTCATCTCTAATTAAATATTTAAAGCCAACATGGCTAATATAAGCAAATAATATTATATTTTGTTGAAAGGTTGACATGTATTGAATTTTTGGGTTAGCATATATATAAGGAACATTGATAATTCAATTTGTGTATGCATGATGTGAAGAGAGATGTATATGTTTGCAAAAAAGAGTAGAGAAGTTGATTAATCGAATATTAGTTGCACTACTAAAGGGTTTTCAGCAGGAGAACTTAGTAGAACAAAATAGATTTGAGCAGAAGGTCCAAAGTCATATTTTGCACTTCAGTGGAACTAAATCTAGGCATTTATAGATGCTATATTCTTAGTTCAATTTTTTTTGTAATCTATATTAGAATTGTATGGTAGTGAGCCTCTTTCTTAAGTAGTGAGCTCTAGTTAGTGTGCCTAAATGCAAGTGCATTCCCCTCTTTTATTTTAATTTTAATAGAGTAAACTTTGTGGATTAATCTCCACCATGGTTTTTCCCCTAATAGGGTTTCCATGTAAAAATATCTGGTGTTATGGTGATTATTGATGTGACTGCATGTTTTCATATGTTATGTGCTCCTTAATGTTATATAAATCTCTATTATTGTTGTTGATGGTTTTTAGATCTGATTTGTAAATTAAAATTATTGAACACTGATTCCCCCCTCTTAGTGTTCCTTGCATCCAACACATTTGTCACCGTGCATCGAAGAAGAATAGTTGGAGAACCTTTTCACCAAAATTTTGAAGGAGTGAAAGTCAATTTAGCGGTGAATTCTCTAGGTATTTTTGTTGATTATCAATTTCATACTTATTTTGTGATTGGTAGAACCCTATTCGATACAAAAAATGAAGCAAATCAAATGAATAGTAAATCTGGATGAATATAGTAGTAGAAACCTTAGGGATGAAAGATTTTTTTTGTTTTCCATCGAATTGAAGAAGCTTGGAGGAGCGAAACATAAGAACTTGGACATTTGGAATGAATTTCCTCATTTCATCAACACAAGGGTAGTTCAGTTTATCTTGAACAGATTGGATGGTGATATCCTTACTCTAGATAAACCCTATCAAATTTCTAAGGATGCAATAAAAAATCTAACATTATTGTGCAATGTTGGTGTTGTTCCAAAAATGAAGTCGATTTAGAATGTCAAAGTTGAAGCCCTAACCAAAGTAACAGGAGATCAGAGGGCTCTAGTAATCTCAACAATCAAAGATCCATCAACGAGGTATATTGCACATGGAATTTCTTATAAAAATTTCTTCAGAAACAAAGAAGGATCAACCTCGACAGGTGTAGTGGATATCACTCACAAGATCATAATAGAAAATGGATACTTTGATCTATGTGGATTGCTAAAGGATCAATTGGTGGAGAATGTGTAATTGATGAAGGATATAGATTACTCTTTCAGGTTTGGTACCCTGGCTATATGCATTATGATGTATTTATTGAATTACTTGCCTCAGAATGACAATGTGGTATGGAAGGAAAATATGCCGGTTTGCAAAAAAAAAATTGAGCATTTCAACTCTTTTGAAAATGGTGAACAAGCTTATGAAATCTTCTTTAGGAACTTGTTAGGACAGTTTGGTGCAAGTGATATTCCTCTCTAGGTAAAAGTAGTTGAAGTTGGATCATCCTTCGGTAAGGTAGAGAAAAAGCAGAAGAGAGGAAGAGAGTTGGTTGGTGATACTCTTCTGGGACCTAAGTCAAAAAAATTTGAGGGTAAAGGTAGAGATCATATGGTTGTGGATATAGTGGATGAAGACTCTGAGGAATATACACCAAGAGATGAATCAAAACCAGGTGAACCAAATGTGATAATAGTAGAAGAAAGTGATGAAGAAGGTGTTTTACTTAAAGAAAATATATTGCAGGTTGTTCAAGAAGAAGATGGAATGCAAAAGATAATTGACATATGGATAAATGGACCATCATATGAACAAGACCTCATTGAGGATATTATAGGAAGATATTTTATTGATAACAACATTGAATTGGAGAATCTTTAGAATGTACTTCTAGAAGAATTGATTTAATGTATCAGGGAGGCTATGGACTCTATACCTCTAGATAAGAAAGAGGATGAAATAATATCACATCTGAAGATGCAGTTGAGGCTATCTCTCACCAAATTGAAAAAGAAAATGAATGTATTAAGATAGTGCATTGACTCAACAAACAAGATCTACAATTACTATCTTAGGTGGCCACATGTGGTCGGAAAATACAAGGACAAGTTGGAAAAAATTGAGAATGAGCTTGTCAGAATTGGACATGACTATAGTATGGTTGAGGACAAGGATGGAGCAGCTAAAAAGAAGATTTATGAGTTTCAAATTGAGCAAGCAAAGGTTCACTTTTCCAGAAACACTCTTATGGACACTTTCTAGAAAGTGAAGGATCAAACTAAATGCAGATTAGAGCAAATGATTGAAGTTCTAAAGAAAGGAGAAAAGATGGAATGAGCCATTACCATTCCTAAATCCCTTGTCTAGGTCATCAAAAGAACATTAGAAAATAATAGTATGATAATTGCTACTGGGATTGCAGTGGACTCTTGGAAGAAATTTCTCCCAGAAATGAAAGATAAGTATAAAATAATTTTCTGAATTTAGTAGCAGTTGAAACATTTTTTTTGATAAATTGGAGAGAATGCAATAAGAGAGAGTACAGTAAAAAATATTAAAGGGGAAGAGAAAGTAGCATAATTTTTTGTCACTGATGTCAAAGGGGGAGAG
Source organism: Sequoia sempervirens (assembly GCA_007258455.2). Lineage (NCBI taxonomy): Eukaryota > Viridiplantae > Streptophyta > Pinopsida > Cupressales > Cupressaceae > Sequoia > Sequoia sempervirens. The sequence goes on along the minus strand of VDFB02380287.1, from coordinate 26,115 downwards.
AATGCAATGAAAAATGCCTTGACATCCAAAGGGGGAGCAGTGTTTGTGATTTTTGACACTTAGTCATTTTTCACTAAGTGTTTCCATCAATGCCAAAGGGGGAGATTGTTCGCATATTCCTTTGGGAGATTTTTTTTGGTTGCTAGTGTTGTCATTGATGGAAACTAGAGTCAGTAGTATGGTCCACAGTTTAGAAGTAGTTCCTACCAGAAAGAAAAGTAGAAGATTGTAATCTATCAGTAGAAATCATGAAGAAAAAAGTATCTGGTTGTTAAGTCAGTCTGAATACTTTACCAGATCATTATTTTGTTGTTTGGATCCCTAGTGAAGCTTGTCAAGCATGTATGTTACCTTATTGGTAAGTTTTGTGGTGTTACATAAATCGGTGTACGAGTTAAGAGATTCAACAGAATAATTTATTGTTTATTTTCTCATTATGGCCAACCTGTTGTGTATGGTGTGTTCTAAATGTATGAGGAATATTTGTTTAACTATTTCTTATGTTGGGAATTTTTATTTGGGCCCCTACTACAGTCTAGTTGACTTGTGTGGGTACACATTAATTCTAATTGATGATTTGAGCTGACATGTGGAAGAATATTATATTTTGTTCAAAACCAAAATATAGCAATAAAATCTTGTTAGCGGATATATATGTGAGATCAAAAAATCATGTGTGGTGTGTGGCATGTGGATCAAGAAGTGAGAAGGTGTGTAAGTGAAAAAGTGAAAAGTAGTAGTATGAGCTAACATCAGAAAAGCTATTGAAGTGAATTATGTTTGTACAACAGAAGGGTTTTCATGTAAGAAAGAAAAGTAGAAGTATGAATTGGAAAAGAGGTCCAAAATATATTTTATGTGCCTCATTAGAACTGAATCCAAGTATTTTTAAATGCTATATTCTCAATTCAACATTTTGTTGTAATCTCAAATATTTTGTAAGGCAGTGAGCCTTCCTTATTTTGAGCAGTGAGCTCTAGGTAGTGTGCTTGAATGCAAGTACATTCCCTTTTCATCATACTTTTAACATATTATACTTTTTGGATTAATCTCCACCATGGGTTTTCCCCTAACAAGGTTTCCATGTAAAAAATTCTAGTGTTATGGTGTTCACATTGTCTCTTTAATGAGTTTGCATGTTTCCTTAGGTTTATATGTTGTGAATTCTATTAAAGGTTAAATATTGTTGTTGATAGTTTAAGATTTGATTTGAAATTAAAATATTGTGGAACATTGATTCACCCCCCCTCTTAGTGTTCCTAGTGTCCAACACTAGGGTGGTTATTGGGGAAAAATAAAAAGGGTTAAGTGGGGGGTTGTATTGTGGCTCCATTAGTGTAGATTATGGCTCCGAATAAATTATTTTGTTTTTAGAGTTGATTTTGTTGCAATGAATCAAGCCCATGAGGTTGTAGCATGTAAGTTTTGAATCTATAATTTTGTTTTTTGTAAATAATTGAAAGTGAGTTATTTTTTTTCTCGCATCTTTTGTGAACTGGTATTTATTGTAGTGATTTATGTGGGTTTCAAGTGGCGTGGCCCTCATCAGATGAATATTAGGATCAAGAAGACAAAAACTATGCATGGGTGTCCCCAAGGATACTACTTGAACAATTATTAAGTATAAAATAAAGAAAAAAATATATTAGTCAAAGTTAGAAATGGAATATGAATCTACATGAGGTACCCCAATGACACCACTCCATCAATGAAAAGAATAATGCAAGTAAAAAATACCAGTGCCAATAGTCTAAAGAAACTGATCAATTGAGGATGGAAGGTTGCCTCCATAAAATAAGAATGGAAGAGTTTCTATATGGTGAATGTTTTATCTCATGGAAATGCATGGGTAACCAATAATTACATTTTCCTAATACATAAGAAAAAATACTAGATACATAGCTCACTCCAAATTAAAACCAAGGAAGCATTAGAACTAATAATATGAAATCCCCATAACGCTAACAAGGGATAGGGGTGATAATTCCACTAAAATTATGTGTCATAATGTAGTACATGAAGTAGAATTAATATCATATGAAGGTGCACAAGAAAGTACTTGCCACTAAAAAAGTGTGTGCAAACCAAGGCATAGATGCATGAAGGTAGACATGGTTGTGATTGCAAATACTAAAGTGTAAATAATAGACTCATTAGGTGCTTCATAAAGTATTTTCATTACAAACATGAAACAAAATTATGTGTGATATCCCCAAAAGCATGTATAATAGTAACACTTTATTTTAGTGTGTCTAAAAGTGAAAGCATGCATTTGAAAAATGTTGAAAATGCCCAAAAAGAACATGTTGAAAATACATAAAGAACAACTCAAAAGAAGTCATCATATGTAAATAAATATTTTCCAAGTTCCAAAACATCCAAGTAATAAATAAAAATATAAAATAATGAAAACTAAAGGTACCTAGGGGAAATCTCAAAAAATTGTATAGATAGTTTTGAAGATCTCTAAAAGACTTTTCCAATGTCACAAGAATCACAAAAAATGGAGGAACTAGCTAAAAGTTATGAGCTTGGGAGCCAAGAAATAGATCTGACTTTGATAGGATATAAAATGCACTAAAAAAAATGAGGGAAGGGGGTAAGTAGGTGAACAATATTTCCAACACCATATTGACATCATGCTAATGTGAGAACTAGAATACTCTACTAGTCACTAGAATATTTTTAACATGTGTCAAGAAAAAATTTTATGGCTAAAAAATTGTGAGAATAAATAATGTTGTTTTATGATGTAATATTCCTTGGGGTCATTGGGAATCACTAGATTTGGTTGCAAACCTACTCAAGAGTAATGAAACCATTTTGACTACCTATAAGCCACCCTTTGTTGACAAGAATTGCATTGATCGATGAAAAACAACTAATACACAATACAAACCATTGAGATAGGCTAAAATTAGTTTCATTGGATCCAAAATTTGTTTTAAGGCCTACCACCAATAGTGCTAATTGCCATAATCATAAGGGTGACACTAGTAGTTGGGAGTGGTCAAAAAATAGGATTGCTTGCTACCAACTATTAAAAATAACCTCTCTAGAAAAAATTAGCCATGAAAAAAAACCTCGATTACCTTAAAAAAACCTCAATGGAACCAATGAAAATGCAATTGCCACCAAAATAAAAATATGGTGTTGCTGCAACCAAAAATACCACTAGAAAACACATGAACAACCAAGAAAATGCAAGATTTTTTTAGAAATCATAGACGTTGATGTAGGAGGGTACTATGAGTGTATGACCTATATACATTTGTATAGTTTTACATAAATCTTAACCTCAAATCTTGTGCCCTCTAAAATAATTTTATTTAAATTTTTGTTACTCTAATTTCAATGTTTGTGCAAGTGATCTTAAATTTTTTGGGACTCTTGGATGTAATGGTGAGGTTTTTCTAACTCCATGATGTACCATTTTTTCCCTAAAGTCAAATATCTAAAAATGGATAGGGAATTACAAATCTAGAGCTATAATACCATGTTGGAATTGATTCGTCAACCCTACAACTCCCAAGGATCATTTGTAATCAAACACCTATCACATAAAGAGATTAAAAAAATATAAAAAAGTCAAAAGTTGATTGATCGAAAAAAAATGAATCATTATGTGCATTGAATACTAAATTATAATAATGAATCCTTATAATTGAAAGAAAAAAAGAAAAAAGAAAAACCAACGCTAGAGAAACCCTAAGTGAGGATAAGAGGAGATCATGAAACGTGTCCTCATCATATGACTTAAACACAAAAGTTAATATTTCCTTAGTAAGCTTAAGTAGCTAGAGTGAAAGGGACCTAAGTGGTTAAGAAATTAATTAGGTAAATGTTTGTTTAATCTAACAATTTCTTTCTTTTGTTGTGAATTCATGTTAGAAAATAATGAGAATCACAAGATCCAACAACATAGCTATGTTAGTGAATGAAATATAGTGTTATCAGTTATTGATGACACATATGGTAAACATGATGATGAAATATTTGAAGGAATTCCTTTGATTACACATTAAGGATTAATTAAAAAAGGAGTGTCTCTTATTGAAAAATAATGTGCTTCTAAAATTAAATTCATGGTTTTTTTTAATTTATGACCTAATCTTATATATATTATTTAATTGAGCCAAGAGATGTTTTGTAGAAATAAGTGATAGAATGTTTTTATTTTTTTAATTTATGACCTAATATTATATATATTATTTAATTGTGCCAAGAGATGTTTTTTAGAAATAAGTGATAGAATGTTATTTTCCACAATCTTAGTTATAGTATAGGGATCATATTTAAAATACATTAAAACCCTTCAACTAGGGTTCAATTAAAAACCTCATAACATGGTGTATTATTATAGCCACCTAGTAATTGCTACTTGCATGTCTCTTTGTCCTATTCCATAAAAATATGGACATCATAAGTAGCGAAAAGAGTGATGACCAGAAAAAATATTATTTTTTATTTAAGAGTTCAACATGAACCAGCTGATGTTGTATCATAAATGTGGAGAAAAACGTTGATTGTCATATCTCGATTTCAATGCTTGCATTTTAAATATTGAGAAAATTGAAATATTTGGAAATATAATTTGTCATTTTTATTTATGAATTTCATAAAATGTGTTAGTATGATTAAATATGGTGGTGTTTTCATTGATGTCAACACAATATAGGTTGTTGTAGAGAAAGGAATCAAGTGATTGCAGTTTGTGCATGTATAGTTGAGATGTTGTAGAGATATTATGAGTACATGGAGCTATATTTATGGTGTTGCAGGTGTGTTTATATGATGTGTTGCCATGTATTTTTGAGAAATAATGAAGATAGTATTGTGTGTGTGTTCAGAATGTGCTCTAGTTTTTCCTCCACATTTCTTTTGTGTTGATCATATGCTTGTGTGGATTTGAAGTATTGTTTATGTGCCTCCTAGGGTGAAATTTCCTAGACTATAGCTTCTATTTTGATTTAGAATGAAAGTTGTATTCACGGGTGTGTGAACTGGTCTAGAAGAGTTGTTTGTTTATGGACTAGGAGAATTTTTTTTTCTCTTCAATCCTTTGTTATTTTGTTTCAAGTCTTTCAAATCTGGAAGATGTCTTGTAATGATGTTATCTATGTTTTGTTGAAAGTGTTTGTGGTTTGGTGCTCCAAAAGTCAAGTTTCAGAGTTGTGTGTATCTATACAGTCTAGATAGACTAGAAAGTATTCTATGTATGAAGGTTATTTCATTTTTTGTGGATGAATCTGAATTATATCTTCACAACCCTCACATTGTGGCAAAATATTTTGAGAAGACTATTAAGCAAGAATAGAAGCTGCAGCAATTATCAAATCTTTGCAAAGGATCAGACTCCAAGCCTCAATTCAAAAAAAATATATTTTGGAATGGTGATCGAAAAAAAAGTAAAAAAGTACCATCAAATAAGAAATTAGAAAAGGGAAGGTGACCCTCCAAAGAAGTAAGATGACAACCAAGGTGGAAGGAATAAAAGTGCTATCAAGGGCAATGACGCCTACAATAGCACCTAGGGACAGTCATAAGAAAATAAGTCTGGAATTTGAAAAGGACCATGTGATGGATGTTACACCTATGGGGGAGATCATTATGCATATAACTTCCCTCAAAATCCAAGGTCATGGAAGGAAGGAAACCAATAGAAAACCCTAAAACACAAGATCCATGTAGTGGTGGATAACAGGCAAGTAGAGTACCAATCTTCTTCGATACGATTAATGGGTAAGTTTTATGGCCGAACCATTTCTCTTTTAATTGATATTGGACCTACTGAGTGTTTCATAGACATTAGAATGATTTCTAAGCTACCCATTCAACCTAGTTATATGATAATTCATAGTCTATTCAATATGGGAATTGAGTAGAGTGGGTACTAGATTCATGTCTCTTTTGAAGAAATTTGGAACTTCCCAACTTCATGACTCAAGTAAACCTTTATGTTGCACCATTAGGATCCTATGATGTAATATTAGGAATCAACTAGTTGACTAAGCACAAAGCTATTGTAAATTGTGAGGATAAGATGGTGAGTTGTTTAGATGACTATAGGAACCCAATTGAGATACATGGGGTACAAAAATCCCTGGACTACAACGATCCCTAGAGCTTAGAAAAATATCAGCTATGAAACTTAAGAGAGCTTAGAGGAAGGGTTGTGTCATATATGTTGTGCATATCAGTGAACGTGACAATGAGAAACCATACCCTGATGATTATCCAATTCTTAGGGAATTCCGATATTTGTTTCTCAAAGATTTCATCAAGATGCCTCTAAATCCAAAATTTTATTTCTCCATTGATATAGCACCAGGAGTCAAGCCACAATCTAAAGCCCCATACTGGATGACCACCATGGAGCTTTATGAATTGAAATCCTAGTTACAGGAACTACTACATAAAGGGCTTATTATGTCCAATGTGTCACCTTGGGGAGCACCAATAATCTTTGTGAAAAAGGATGGAACCTTGCATCTATGTATAGATTATCAAATTTTGAAAAAGGTGACCATCAAGAACCACTACCCTCTTCTGAGGATTGAAAAATTATTTGATCAGATGAAGGGAGCAACAATATTCTCAAAAATAAATCTCTGGTTTGGCTGCCATCAGTTGAGAATAAATGAAGAGGATATTCTAAAGATGAATTTTTGAACTCAGTATGGGCATTATGAGTTCATTGTTGTACCCTTTGGGTTGACCAACACACCTGCAGCCTTCATGAATCTTATTAATGATTTGTTACAAGACTATCTAGATTATTTTTTCCTAATCCTTATCAACGATATTTTGGTTTATTACAAGTCTAGTGAGGAGGGTAAAAGAACAAACTGTCACACTTTATAAAGGAATCGGCACAGCAAAAACAATTATGAACTTTGACTACATAAAAGTGGTCTTTATGTTTTGAATTTCAAATGGTGTAAACTAATGAAATGTAGAACTTTTGATGAAGTTTATTGTTGTAATTTTTAAAATTTTAAAAAAATTTTTCATTATGTTTTTATCAATTTAAGGAAAAATTTTGGAATGCTGAAAATTTCATAAAAGAGTGACTTCACGGGCCATCAAGAAACAAATTGAAAAAAACTTCATTTCTCCCTAATTTTTTTTTCTCCAAATAGGTAACTTCAATGTCTTGTGCATGGAAAAAAAAATCAAATTTTGATGTATATTTTGTAATAACGTTTTAAAGTCAAACATGCTTAATTTATAGTTTTCATGGGCCGTCAACTATTTTCAAAATTTTAAATCATTTTCAAAAAAAAAGTTCTTTGAAGAAGACTCTCTCCTCTTGTGCCCCATATAAGATTTAAATTTTTTTAATAAGTTTTACTATCTGTTTTTAATTGAACAACTTTTTTTCATTTTGAAAACCTACTTTGCATTATTTTAAAATAAAATATATTAAAACTAATAAAAATATTTAAAAAATTATATATTTGGATTCTCCACTCTAGCTCTACAAAAGTTGTTTTTTTGCAAAAAATCATTCCTACCAAGAAATACTTAGCTAAAGTTGAAAGTTTCAGAAAAATTCTAAAAAAGGAGTTGGCTGCCAACTAGGATGCCACTTTACCTTCGGTAGAAACAGTTTCTATAGAAAGGGTTTTGAGCCGAAACACTTTCTATAGAAACCGTTTCTACGAAACCCTTTCTATAGAAACCTCACACATTAAAAAATCCAATTTCAAAGTTTCGGGAAAAGAGTTTTTTATTTTTTGGGATTGGTCGAAACTTATTGATAGAAACCTATGTGCCACGTAATACTACACATGGTTTTGGTCTAAACGTAGTCAGCGAAACATTTCTGGCTGAAAATATTTCACTCTGAACTATTTATTTGGCTGCCAAAGTGTGTGACACAACTTTGTGCTTTTACCCGGGAACACAATCAACACTTGAGGATAGTCTTACAACATCCGAGGGAAAGAAGCTTTTCAAAAAGTTATCCAAGTGCTTGTTTTATCGATAGGGTGCATTACCTAGGCCACATTATCTCACTAAGGATTCTCTATGGACCCTAAGAAGATAAAGGAATTTTAGAAAGGTAAACACCTCAGAATGTGCTAGAGGTGTGAAGTTTTATGGGCTTTTCCAACTACTATAAAAAAAATTTGCAATGTTTTCCAAAATAGCAGCCCCAATAATGTCTCTTCAAAATAAAGAAAAGAGGTTTGAGTGGACTAAGAAGTGTCATCAATATTTTCAACTCCTTAAGGAGAAGCTCACTATAGCACCGGTATTAATTATTCCAGATACCAAAGGTCAATTTTCAGTGCATGGATGCTTTAGGCGATGAAGTAGGAGTGATGCTAATACAAGAAGGGAAAGTGGTGGCATATGATTCTAGGAAGCTGAAAAAAAATGAAGTAAACTATATTCCACACTACCTAAAATTAGTAGCTATAGTGCACACCCTACAGATGTGGAGGCACTACCTTTTTGGGAAGCCATTTGAGCTCAAAAAAAATCACCTAGGATTGAGATAAATTTTTACTCAACCTAACCTTAATGCACATCAGAGGAGGTGGCTAGAATTACTTAGTGAGTATAACTTTGGAATTGAGTATATAAAAGGAAAGGAAAAACAAGTGGAAAATTCTCTTAGTAGACAAAGACATCTAGTAGCAATTACATCTATGAGATTCAACTTGAAGCAACAAGTTATGAGCATTATGAGAGGGTGAAAAAGGTTCTAGAAGAGAATTCACTAGACCATCAATTTGATGGGTGTGGACATTGAAAAAGTTTACCCTTTTTTCTTGCTTGATTTGGGAATAATTGTTGACAAATTAGACTTAATGATGCCTTTATGTAGTGTTGTGAGGTGTTTTACACATCCACACTAGGTCTTGGGCCCTTGCAAACTAAATAAAATGCATTTAACAATGTCTTGCAATGATGTTGTGAAGTGTTGTAAAAAAAATTCACATTTCTCTAAACTGAATGGACCTATCTTTCCCCTATTTCAACATTATAAAATGTATTTAATTGCATTATCACACTAATATAGAAGACTTGTAAGTTAAACCTAACTCTAACCTAGTGTTGTAATGTGTCTTACACATTCACATTAGATGTTGTTCCTTTCTAGGCTATGTGGACCTCATTTTAATGATGTAAAGTTTATTTAATCACACTTTCAAATTGAACTTTGTGTTCCTAGCCATAATTACCCTTTACATCATCATTAATAGGCCCCTATGGCCCCATATTGTGCATCCTGAGGCTCAATTTGATCAAAGAGCCAATAAAATCATAATATAAACCTTTTTTATTCATTCCCTAATAATCCAGCTAAAAAAATAATCCCTATGAGACCAAGTCACCCATCTGGGTGAATTAGTCCCATCCAGGTGGGACTAAGTTGCTTAGCTTGGTGACTTTGTCCCATTTCGGTTATTTTCAAGGTTCGAGCAGGAAAAATTGGATTTGAAATTTATTTTTCCTTCATGTCAGCCTTGGGGGTCAAATTAATGGGAAAATTAGGTGAATTCCCTATATAAACAATCTTCTAAATGCTAATTCAAAAACTAATTCATTATTCATCCATCATTCATCATATTCTCAATCAAGTAAGCTAGGGTTGTAGCATTCTAGGTCATCAAGATAGAATTCTAAAGCATTCAAGGGAAGATTCTTCATCCATTGTTGCAAAAATTCAAGAACAATCATCATGGAAAATTTCTAGTCCCTTCATTTCATGTTCATGCTTCATCTTATTTCTCCATTTGGTTTAATTATCTAAAAGGGGTTTGACCAAGGAAAACCCCCATGCCCTAACATTCAACATTTCTTTCTCTTTCCTAGTGTGTTTGCAAATTTAGGTATCTTGAAGACTTGGAGATCATTAAAGATTAAGTTACAAATTTTTTGAAGACGTCTCTTTATTGGCTAGGTCAAAATATCCACAAAAATCCACCTACAGTGCCCAAAATTAGAGTTTTAGAACCGTACACCTAGAATAGCAGAAAGTGCAGACCAACGGCTTCCGTTTCCACTTTCATATTTTTATAAATTTAGAAGTGGACTATCTCCAACAATGGTGAATTAGTTCCACTACACATGTTTTTCAGAGTTTTCTATAGATCTAGATACCCATTTGGCTGAAACAAGCTTTGAAGTAGTTTACCAAATCTAGGACTAGGTCGCCTAGAATGGCGTAAGTGTCCCAGTAGGACAAATTTTTAGGATCAACATCTCTAGTCTCCATTCTAGTCTACAACACATTTCCAGGTGCATGCTTTCTGTTTTGTTTTCCTATTCTATTTTTTTTGCATTTCTATTCATCTTTCTAGGTGTTTTTGCATACAACACTATGTTTTCAAATAGCTTGCATTTCATTAATTTGGTATTAATATTTGGCATCTTTTATAAGTTTATTGCATTTAGACATTTTATTTAGGCTTATTTCATTCATATTTACACTAGTTTTGAGTGGGACATTGCCCATTTTGGCCCATCTCTCTCCTTTTAGGTGAAAAACCCTAGAAGTGTTAGAGAGCAATAGGGTGCCAAAATCTTTGTCCACAATGGGTACGAGTTTGAACCAAATAGTATCTTAAGATACTAGAGATGGATGTACATTCCAGATTTTGGAAAGCTTTGGAAGCTATTCCTAGATGAGGTCCACAATGTACCATATTATGGACACCCCAGAGTTACAAAGATGATTGCAAAATTGAAAACCTTGTACTTTTTCCCAAAACTCAAGAAGGATGTAGTGGAAAATGTGGCCAGATGCTTGGAGTTTCAGTGAGTCAAGGCTAAGCACATACATCTAGCAGGGCTCCTTTATCCCCATGATATACCTAAGCATAAATGGTAAGTGATCAGACGGACTTTGAATAGGGGTTACCTATAAGCAAGAAAATGCATGATGTCATTTTAGTATTAGTCAAAAAGTTGACTAAGGTGGCATATTTTATTCTAGGGAACCTTAAGGATGGATCATTTCCCTTGGCCAAGAGATTTTTTCAAGAGATCTTTCATTTACATGGAGTTCTAGAGACCATTATATCTGACAAAGATACACAAATGACATCAAGGTTCTAGACAACCTTGAATGCAACATTGGGGACTAAGTTAAAGTTTAGTTCAACCTACCATCCTCATACTAATAGTCAAACCAAAAGAGTGAATCAAGTAGTAGAATATCTCCTTCAGACATACTTTATGGATCAACATTATAAATGGGAAGAGTATCCACCACTGCTAGAATGATCTTACAACAACTTGTTGGAATTGGCATAGTTTGTCATTGATGTAAAAGGTTGTTGCAAAAGGATGTTCATTCACATTCAATTCTTGATTTTCTCCATGGATCTAAGAGAGGTTGCTTCATCTCATCGTGTTAACAAGGATTGGTGTTGTTCATTCTTTGCATGAGTTCATGATACAAGTATGTTGCTTCGTAGTATTGAAAGTTTGATGTCAAAGATCTATCATGTATAACTTGAGTTGATACAAAAATTCTTCATTTCTTCATAACAAATAATATTGTTGATTATCTCATGATACTTATTGAAAAAGGTACTTTCTTTTTATTTGTCAAGGTTGATGGAGATTGGAGATTGATTTGTCTTTGCAAATCTTTAATCTCAATAGTACTTATTAACACTTTGTCATAACTTTCACATTGTTGATGCCATCTAATTTGGATGATTCTTGCAAAGGAAAGTGTATTCACATTGAGTATGTTCGTAGTAATAGTTGTGTATCACAGTGTTGATTCTTAGTGCTAAGGAATTGATGACAAAGAATCTTATGAAGAAATTATTCAAAGATATATGAGATGGTGAGTTGATAGATCATGTTTGAGGGCTTGGTGTCATAAGATCTTACAAAGAAATAATTTTAGAAGTTGATATTTCTTTTACTACTAATTATTAGTTTCAAATATCTAATTCAATTAAAGGTGCACAACACATTAAGGGTTTGACATGGTTTAGGGTTTAATAATTATGTATCATGTTTTCTTTAAAACCCTAATTAAAAGTATTAATGCAAATTTGATTTAATGAATTAACTTTTGTTATATTTAAGTGGTGACTTGTTATCATCAGTTGTAAGTCACTTAAGTGAATTCTTTAAGGGATTCATAGTCATTGGAGACTAGCCTCTATAATTGGCCAAATAGGTTAAGTGTTTATAATCTACCGCTCCAAAAAAATCAATGGTTGTTGATTAAAGTTGGTTGTGGTAGGTTTTTGAATCCAAGGGCTTATATTTAAATCTGTGAATGGTTACTTTCAGGTACTTGAACTTGACAGGAAGTTTGAAGGCTACTTTGTCATGTGCATTTATTTGAATATGAATAGATTCGTGTTTATCTTGATGGAACGAAAAAATGAAGACGATCATTCAAGTTTTGAAAGGATTTTTGTATTTGAATGTGGAAGTGTGGAATAGATGTTAGAGCATGGTGAAAGGTGATTTTGTATATTGTCATTATGTTCTTCTATGAAAAGTAGTGTGATATCAGTATGTTAGTAGATTGGGCTTCATGAAGAATTGTTAAAATCTACAATACCTTGTTGATGATCAAATAATGAAAAAGAAGATGGTTTTTGAAGAGCAGAACATGAAAGAGTTATTAAAAAAATTCTAATTTGAAATATGTGTAACATTATGAGAAATTGAAAGGCTCTTTTCATTTGAAGGTGTAAGTTGATATAGATTGAACATGAAATGTTTTTTAAGAGAATGTGATGGATGTTTTGATTGAAAAGCTATGACAGGCAGTGATTACAAGTTTTTTCTTCTACAAGTCAGGATGCATCCTTTATAAAGAAGAGATACAAAGAAGAATGTTGATATAACAGGTAATCAAAGTTCTGAATGATATATTTATATGATAGAAATCATGGAGTATGTTTTTTCTATGTAGTTTGGTTTCATTTGAATGAGCCTTCAAATGTTTGGAAATTGATGAGTATGATATAGGTGTTCTTGACTAAAAAATGACAAATAGAGATGGTCATAATCCTTTCAGGTATTAGAGGTGATGTAGTTTTCCTGAATGAATATAGTGATTTCAAAAAGGATTTTGTGAATTTGTAGAATTGAGTTTATTAGATTGTTGAAGTATGTTGTGATAAGGATGAATAGGGTTTTCACAGAGAGGTATGAATTTTTTTGTTTGAAAATATTATGATAGGGGAAAATATGATAATATTTCTTCCTACAATTCAAGATGATTTTGAGACTTATCAGAGCATGATAACATGATGATAGTATGTGAGATTGTAGGGTTGTTTTCTTTATCAGAATGGTGTTAAAAGGGTAAGTGAAAATAAATTGTGGTGAAACTTGGTTTGTGTAGTGATTTGAAGTGAAATAGGTAACCCTCTATATTCTTTTATTTTTCCTTTTGAAGAGTGTCAATGAGACATGGAGTTTTTCCAGTGAGGCATGGGAATCAGCTAGTGAGGCTTGTGTAATGAAGAAGATATAATTATTTTGTTTCGCATATGGGTAACAAGATTATATTCTATAGATGTAATAGATTTGGACATAAAGCACAATATTGTAGGAGTGATTTAATGAAACTAGTTAATCATCATAAGAAGACAAGCATTAAGAAGGTGTGGAGAATACAGCAAAAGAAAGAGAAGGATGAATCTAAGCTTGTGCATATTACATAAGTGACATCTATAAGTGCATAAAGAATAGCATGAGGTTAGGGGGGATAATAATTGGTGTATCATGCAACCCCATAGACAACAACAAAGAAGTTGTGTCTCTATAGTGTTTTGGTGTTTTTCATTATGAAGTTGGTGATAGTCCTTGTTTGAACTTTTCAATGACAATATCATATCAGTCTTTGAAAATGCTATAATGTGTTTATTCTTTCTCCTTAGAAGTCATGTTGCAGGTATCTTCCAACAATACCATGATTGTTTCCTAGTGCTATCCCCATGATCTTGATGAGCAAAGGTCTATGTTTTTTATTTGACAATGATTCAAGAGTTTAAATTGCTTGAGCTATAGCCTATAGAATGCCATGAAGTGAAATAAAAAATAGTCTACTATTAGAAAAGGTGTTATAATAGTCATAATGGTAATGGTCTCAAAAGATGTGTCACAATGTTATTTGAAGTGAAACCTATGTGTGATTTGGCTTTGGATAATGATTTGTTACTTTTACAGTCCACTTTGAACATACAAGGTGACTTTTTGCAAACATTCACTTCATAGTGTTGATGCAAAAATGTCAAAGGCAATGATGTCAAAGATATTTTATTTCTTGTTTTTTGTCATTATTGTGTTTATGTTAATATTGCAAAAGGTTAATGGTGTTTGTTGGTAAACTTAATCATCTAATGGTATTGATTTCAAAGTTCATGGTATTGATGCTTCATGGTGATAAATATCATTGATAGTGATATAGTGACAAACTAGATTAATCATATTGAAAGTTCTCTTTCTGTCTTCTTATTATCAGTGATATTATGCTTAATTGATGGTATTTTTCATCCATGCCATGTTTGCAGTTAACACTCCTTCATGTTTTATACATGTGGCTTTATCAAGCTTTAGTTTTCTTCATATATTAAATCCTAGTTTAACAATTCTCAGTCCATTTATCTATCATAGAGGCAGATCTTAGTCATAGGGGTATTATGGATCTTGTACACTAATGTTTATTTTGAGAATCATAGGAGCAGTATAATGTCAGTATTATTCATTACATTCCAGTCTACATTTTCCAATGTGTTCATTGCCTGCCCCAATAGTCCAAGTTTGACAGTGTTATACCCATGCACTATGCAAAAGGCATAAGGATAGTTTTCTTTGTGCAAGGGAATGGTATTAAATGACAAGGTAATGAAGCCAAACCATGTACACTAAGAAGAGATTGCAATGGAAGTACAATTGTAAGGTGTAGTCACTATGTCTAAACGTGTGTTCAAGGAGGTAGTCAAAAGAAAACCCTAGGATTTCATGTATGTTAAATACTTGGTAGTGAACAACAAAGTTTCTCTATTGGATTTATAGTTGTTTTTAGTGTATCTTGTTGCAATGGTATGGATTATAGTGTGACAGTGTAATAAATACCTTGACCATATTTGTAGTGATATAGATCTTGGATAGTGATTTCCATGTTTGTGTTGGGATCAAGAAACACTAAGAGTGGGGGTGAATCAGTGTTGTGCAATTGTTAACTTTATTAATTTGATCATCAAAGCACTTATAACATTCAACCAAAATAAATATGCATAAACAAAAAGTAAGAAACTACAACACCATAACACAAGTATTTTTACGTGGAAACCCTATTAGTGGAAAAACCATGGTGGATGGCAAATCCACAATATAATATGAGTATACTCAAAAAGATGTTTACAAAATGGGAATGCACTTGCATTCAAGCACAGTGGCTAGAGCTCACTGCTCAAAATAGGAAAGGCTAATTGCCTTAAAAAAAATTGGAATACTTCCAAGGATTTGAACTGAGAAAGATAGAATCTACAAAAGCCTAATTATAGTTTCAATTAAGTTCATAGATTAGATTTTTCTCCTTCGGACTAATACTGCTACTTTGTTATGTTCTACATCAACTCGCAATAAAATCCTTAATGCACAAGTGAAACTATCCCTAATTAATTTTATGACCTTCTAACATGTGCAACATACATCAACTCACCTTAAACACACATCAAAATGATATAACTGATCACTTATATATATATATATATATATCTACTACAAGGGATTTAATCGCTCCAAGTAGGCTTCAACAAGATAAGAAAATATTCACAAACTATCAGCTTCAAATCATTCATAATATTCAATGCAAATCCATAGGAGTTAGCCACAACATAGTGAGGACCCAAATTAAAAAATTTCAACACAAAAACACTTCAACAATAACTTCTCAAATATTTGGGACACAATATATCCACTAAGTCGGCCTCCATACACTAATGAACAAAATTTTCCAATTAGACCTTCTAACTTCCCCACAAATCGATACGAGGCACCAAGATTTGTAGATAACACAGATTATGGATAGGAAAATACTTCCTAAGATCCACAAAATAGAATAGTAATAGAAAATCTGCATAAGAATTAAAGAACACATATTTATCAGATGCTTTGTTCAAGCTTAACAAATAAACACTGATCTCCAATCTGTCTGCCGGTATGAGCAAAATGCAACTTGTGGATGACAAGGGTTTCCATGAATGACAACACCATAAATCATGTGCAATTTTTCTTGCCAAAAATCTCCCCCTTTGGCATTGATGGCAACACTTAGTGAAAAATAACTAAGTGTCAGATTAGTACCAACAAAAATACATTGCCAACCAAAACTCCAAAAAGATCTCCATTCAAAACTCAAAAACTACAACTCCCCCTTAGATGAATAGAATTTATTCATTGATCTATTCTCTGCCTTTGACATCAATGGCAAAGATAGGGAATCCACATACAAAACAAACAAAAACTTCAAACTGCATATGTACAAATTTGTTTCAAAAATTTACACAAACTTGAAAATATTTGCAAAACAGGTTTTCAACAGGTTCAAGCTTGAGTCCCAACACTTCTTAAGACTCTCCAAAATAGTTATGTGACTACAAAGTAAATAAGATTGCATCTCAGTTGTTTCAAGGTTTGCAGGGTCACCGACCGCCAAAGCATCTTGTGCTTCCTTCAAAGCACTCAACATAGTTTCCATCTTTGAACCAATTAAACCTCTAAGTTCACAAGCTCTTCCCACAACTCTATTATTTTCATGCTTTAGACTCTTTATTTTTTCAAGTAAAGAGATAACTTGACCTTCTTGTGCTCCAACAGAAATAGTTAAAGGATCAAAACCATAAGGAATAGCAACTAACTATTTTTCATGATCCTTAACCTTCTTCTCATTATCCTCGGTAATTTTTGATAAAGACAAACATGACTTGCAGAATTTTCCACCTTCAGATAGAGCATTATGAACATTATTTTCATATATAGCTAACATAGATTTATCTTTAACTATCATACCTTTCAAACTACTAAACCTTTTGTCATCAAACTCCTTCTACACCTTGACCATAGTTGACTTCTCAAGTGACTCAAAATGAGTACTTACCGAATTTATAAGCTTCTTCAGCTCACAGGAGGAGGAACCAAATTGATCCTTAACATGAGTAGGCATGATCTTCTCCAGAATACTAGATGCAAGATTCAATAATTCACTATCCTCAATGTGGGACTTCAGAATTTTTTCCCTAGCCTTAGCTTGTACAAATGATGCAACTTTCATTTTTTGAATTGGGGATAAAGTAGATAAATGAATAAGGCCTTCTCCCAACTCAAGATCAAAATTTTCCTTTTGGTCATCCATAAATATCTTCACTACCTCTATAGTGTCTCTTGCTTCCAATAGAATTTCCCTAACTTCAAACTTCTCTTCTCCAACCACTGATTCTTTAGCCACAGATTTATGCTTGTTTTTAGGAACCTCAACTTTTTCACTTGACATCTCCTTTTCTTCAACCAACACAACTTTAGGAGCTTTAGTCTCCATAGGTGTTTCTATATGATGCATATCAGGAGGAATTTGTGTATCCTCACCTGTAGCTAAGCTTCATTTACCAAACCAAATGTGATGTCTTCTACATGCTCTTCTTCAGAAAAAAACATCAATCATGTTATTTAATAGAACTTCCTTTATAAGTTTCTCAGTTTCTTTTGCAACTTCTTCTATCCTACCCAACATACGCTTTTTTGTCCTTGATTTTCTCTTGAATTCTCTTTTTGCTTCTTTCAAGATTGACTGCATTTCCTCAATTGACATTACCAGACATAAATTTGCAAGAATTCACTCTCTCATTTGTTCTTCTTTAGTTCTTTCACTTACTCTCCTCATCTCCAAAATTTCATACAATTCCTTAGGCAACTATGCCATTATCTCAACAAGAGTCATATTGAAATTGTTCAAATATTTTATTGTAGCCTCCTCAATGACTCTTTGACCAATAGTATCAAAAGTACCATACACTTCACATAAAGGCTTGATGTTTCCATCTTTTATTATACCTTTTTCAACTTCCTCTACGAACATACCTAGTTTCTCAGGCTTCATCTTATTCTTTGCATTCTATATTTCAATGAAGGGATTGTCCTTAGTGATTGTTTCTATTGGGTGCCCATATGCTTTATTTCTCTAACTTCTCCATCAAATTTTATCTCTTCATCTTCTAAAATAGTTGCATACACTCTTGAGCTCTTATCCTTCTTTCCCTTACTAGATACCTTGACTTGAGCTTTTGCAGGGGTTGGCTTCCTTGCATGACTGCATAGAGATGCAAAACCCCTTGTTGATCTAGTTTAGGAAGAAGATACTGCCAAACTAGTAGATTTAATCTTAATAGGCTATTTTTCTTTTTCAGCTTGCTCTCTTTTCCTTCTAGCTTCTCTTACTGCTTCTGCAAATATGCCTATACTTTCTGTAAAGACTTCCACTTCTCTTCTTACTCTCTGGACTATCATTGGCTTCTTTAATTGCTCATGGACTTGCATGTCCTTCTCTACATATGTTCCAAACCTTTCTTTAGATGGATCCAAAGTCTTACTTAACAAATGTTGTGCATATAATTCCAAGATTCCTTCCTCGACTTCATATCCCTTTGGCATAATCCAAATAGTTCTGGTATTAGCTGCTTCCATCAAGGATTGATCAATATCCACCATAAAATAAATTGTTTCCTTATACTTCTCAATAATAGAAGTAGGAATCCTTTCCCTTGCATGCATTACATTCTGAAAGTTCTTGAGAAATCCCAATATTGCAGTTTTCCTAAGTTGACTATCACCAAAGTTGAATAATATGTCTCTAATATGAACAACTGTAGGCTTGTTACCTCTTTTCCAAACTAATTTTCTAACTCCCAGAGCTTCATTCATGAAATAAAAGAACAAACACAACAACAAATTATTGTATTTAAAAGAATTCTTCTTGTTGTTCTTTATCTTCCCAAGATTCTCCATAAGTTGACTTTGAAGCAATTCAATCAAGTCATATTTTGCATTCTCCCTAACCATCTAATAAGATGCATATATGGTAGTACCAAATACAAAATTTTCTCTGTTGGAGTGATATATCTTGTATCCAATAACCATCAAGGTAAATTTCACATCCACATTAGTGATGTCATCAATTGTCATTGCTCTTCTATCAAATGTTGAACCTGTCGCATCTATCACTATCTAATTCTTCAAGGACTTCAAAATTGACAAACCACTAGAAGAATTTAAACCTGTAATAGCTCTAATAGCTTCTTTTGTTATCTTGAAAGGCTGATTCAACCACATAAATTCAACATGGACTCGACTCAAGATGTACTAGACCCATTCACTTTCATCAAACACAGGGAATTTAACAATCTGTGTGAATTTATTCTTATCTAGGGTTTTGAATTTGGGCTTAACAAAGAAATACTCTCCAACAATGTGTTTGGAATATAAATTCGGCAACTACAAGCTTCCTAGCTCTTCAATATTAGCATGAACATATGCCCTAATATCTTCAATATGTAAAACTTTGTACAACACAGACAAAAATTCACCTAAGGGCTTGGTCTCAATAAACTTGAAAGGGTTCCATTTGAATTTTGGATGAGGTCTATCCTTAACTTCAACCACCAATGGAATAGCCATTTTCATAAATTCATAGGATTACAAGTTTTTCCCAATAGATACCTTTTCACTAGATTAGGTTTTGAACTTCAAATCACCTCCACACTTGAGTTCTCACTAAATTTTACCTAGTTTCACTTTAGATCTCTTCAAAATGCAAAGTGGAAAATCAAAGATAGAAATGACCTTTTCATCATTCACAAACCTAACTTTTTGACATAGTAAATGCTTTTGTCCTAACTCATCCAAATACCCTATTTTCATATACTGTGAATGATAACTCTTTTGTGAACCTTTAATTCTACATAAATACTCTCTCCAATTGTTCAACAACATCTATAGATCACCAATGCAATCACTGCGCTCACCCTCATCTTAGTGTCAATTACCGATAGGGGTTTTGAAATATTTTCTTGATAGATCCCCATAGGCCAAAGGCCTAAAAACTAATTCCCAGAGGAATTACTATAGGCAGATTTTGGTGTCTCCTCAATTTTTGCAATAGAGGGACTCTTCTTTACCCATTTCTTCTTCATCTACATCTTGATCTGATCCGTAGTGACTTTCCCTTTTCCTTTTACATCCTTCTACATGTTTCTTCTTTGATTCACCAAACCTCTTCTACAAAATCTAGCAATATGACCGATTATGTTGCAATTGTAACACACCACATTTCTCTATCTAGACTAGTTGTTCCATTGATTTTCTCTTGATCTACACTAGTTAGCAATATGGCCAAATCTATTGCATGTATAACATATAACATCTATATGAAATTTTTTCATCATATTTCAGCATTCATATGACTTATGACCATACTTATTACAGTTAAAGCACTGACTAGAAAATGATGAACCATTTGAATTCATTCTATTTCTACATTGAGCTGCCATATGACCAAATTTATTGCAAGTAAGACAATAACCATTGAATCTCTGAGCATTAGGTTGTCTTACCAGATACCTTCCATTGTTGTTCATTTGATTTCCTTGTTTGAATCTCTTTTGTTCAGAATTCCATTGTCCAGAATTCCTTTGTCTAGATCCAGAACTTTCTCCTCTCTCATATCCAATACCTCACTTGTCACCATCAGTCCTCTGACCTTTAATCAATTTATAAAGCTTGGCAGAACTAACCTTAAACTTCTCCTTGAATTCATTTACAATATCAAGTTCATCTTTGAGATCAACAATGTTCTTTTCAAGAACTTCCTCATTATGTTTGAATTGCTCCAACTCAAGTTCCAACCAATTGAATCCATCAGTAATTCGACTGCATTCTTCATATTTTTCTTTCAAGGACTATGTGAGCTTCTATTCATTTTTCTTTCTATCTTCAATTTCCTTGGTCATCCTCATCATAATAGATTCCATCTCATTTTTTAGGACTATATTCTCTCTATAAAACTTTCCACATTCTTCTATCTTTTCCTTTAGGGTTTGATTCAGTTGTTCATCTTCAATGCATTTATTGGCATCCTACTTGATCTGATCGTAGATTTCCCTTCTCTTTTCCCTGTACTTAGTGATTTTATCTTTCAATGACTTAATGAATCTCTCAGCATTCAGAAGATTTGCTTTCAATTCCCAAACTTTAGATTTTGACTAATCAAGATCATCTAGGGCCACCATAAGTTGTTGTTGAAGACTACTTGAATCCATTGAAACACTTTCCAAGATCTTTAAAACATTCGCTCGCTACAAAATTTAAGCATTACCAATTGTTGGAATCCAAGAAACGAGGGGGATGAAGATAGGTGTTGTACAATTGTGCTTTTATCCCTGTCTTAGAAACGCTTATAACAAATATCTCTTCCTGGTGGTCATCATAATGCGA
Organism: Sequoia sempervirens; assembly: GCA_007258455.2. NCBI lineage: Eukaryota > Viridiplantae > Streptophyta > Pinopsida > Cupressales > Cupressaceae > Sequoia > Sequoia sempervirens. The sequence goes on along the minus strand of VDFB02380287.1, from coordinate 4,623 downwards.
AAATTATACTCAAAAGGATGTTTACAAAATGGGAATGCACTTGCATTTAGGCACATTGGCTAGAGCTCATTGCTCAAAATAGGAAAGGCTAATTGTCTTACAAAAGTTTGGAATACTTCCAAGCATTTGAACTGAGAAAGATAACATCTACAAATTCCTAATTACAATTCCAGTTAAGCTCATAGATCAGATTCTACTCCTTCAGACTAATAGTGCTCTTCTGCTCTATTCTACATCAACTCATAATAAAAATCCTTAATGCACAAGTGAAACTGTGCCTAATCACTTTTTTGACCTTTTGACATTTGCAACATACATCAACTCATCTTAACACACATCAAAATGATATAACCAATCACTTATATATATCCACTACAAGGGATTTAATTGCTCCAAGTTGGCTTCAACAAGATAAGAAAATATTCACAAACTGTCAGCTTCAAATCATTCATAATATTCAATGTGAATCCACAAGAGTCGGCCACAACATAGTGAGGACCCAAATTAAAATGCTTCAACACAAAAACACTTAAACAATAACTCCTCAAATATCCACGACACACTATATCCACCAAGTCGGCCTCCATACATTGATGAACAAAAATTTTCTAACCAAACCTTCTAACTTCCACAAAAATCGATATGAGGCACCAAGATTTGTAGATAACACAAATTATGCATAGAACAATACTTTCTAAGATCCACAACACATAATAGTAACAAAAAATATGCATAAGAATCAAAGAACACAAATTTACCAAATGCTTTGTTCAAGCTTAACAAATAAACACTAATCTCCAATCTATTTTCCAATATGAGAAAAATGCAATGTATGGATGACAAGGGTTGCCATCAATGACAACACCATGAAGCATGTGTAGTGTCTCTTTCCAACAATTTTTTCTCTTTGTCACGGTTTGATCAATCATAGAGGATACCCATGACAGTGTCAATGTCTTTTGGAAGTGAATAGAGTCATGATAAAGGTAGAAGCCTTAATCATCAAGGAGAAAATTGTCAAGGAGGTCATGGTCATAGATTATGTGGATTTAGGAATTAGTTTTACAGTTGTTCTTTTTTTCTACAATACAATCACTATCAAGTGTAGATATAATGGTATTGATATAATGATACTTCTTTATTTGGAAAGTAATTCACAATACTTGTTATTGAATATCTTGGTCAGTTTGAAAATTTTCTTTAGGTTTTTCCTTGAGAAATTCTTGTTGCAACAATATGGTATTTGTGACAATTCATGTTTAATAGTTACAATGATAGTTTGATCTAGTGGCAATGGAAGTGCTATCTTTTTTTGTCATATTTTCCTATGCTATGCCTTGAGACTAGAGTTATATCTTACATCAATTCACACTAAATCATTCATTTTTTTGTGATATTAAGCTGCTTGCATCTTGATCACTATTGGTTCAAAATAAGGTAGATCCATACTTTTATTGATGAGACAATGAAGGACTTTCATGAAGGATTGACAATGCATAGATTTGTGAGGAAGATATCATGTAAACAAAATGATCTCTCTTGTAGTATGATAGGAGAAATTTTTGTAAAGGACAGTGGTATGTAAAGCAACCTGATAGTCATATAAAAGCAACATGATAGTCATATAAGTGCAACATTTATACTCATGGTTATGGATAGTTTGTATCAATTTGTGCACACCTCAGTGGTATATTAGAAACTATTCAAACATCTTTTACAATGACAGTGGTCAATGTAGTCAATACATGGAATCTTGAGTTGAGTGACTTAGTAATGATAGTTACTTGTTGATGGCTTGGAGACAATGAAATTTTCTTGATCACAATGGTTTAATCTCTCACATTGAATGGAGTACCTTCACAATGCTTTAACAGTGGCTCTAATTAGAGGATTGTCTTGTTGGAAAGTAGTTGCAATTATTGTATACCATTCAAGGGGAGTTCCATTGTATAGCTATCTATCATAGTTTGGTGGTGATATAAAATGATGATTTTCCTTGAGTAATGTTTTGAAATGATAGTGAGTGTATATTCTTTCAATCTCAATTTGGAGCTACCCTTTGGCATTGTTGTCAAAGGGGGAGCAATAAGGTGCAAAATTGGAGAAGCTGGCATCAATTCCAAAGGGGGAGCTTCTTAGCATTGGCATAGTTTGTCATTGATGTAAAATGTTATTGCAAAAGGATGTTTATTCATATTCAGTTCTTGATGTTCTCCATGGATCTGAGAGGTTTCTTCATCTCATGGTGCTGACATGGATTTGTGTTGTTCATTCTTTGCATGAGTTCATGATACTAGTTTGTTGCTTCTTAGTATTGAAATTTTGATGTCTTGAAGATTTATCATGTATAAGCTGAGTTGATACAACAATGCTTCAACAATGCTTCATTTCTTCATAACAAAGGATATTGTTGATTATCTCATAATGCTTATTGCAAAAGGTACTTTCTTTTTATTTGTCAAAGGTTGATGGAGATTGGAGACTGATTTGTCTTTACAAATATTTGATCTCAAAGGTACTTTTTCAAACTTTGTGATAACTTTCATTTTGTTGATGCCATATCATTTGGATGATGCTTGCAAAGGAAATTGTATGCACATTGAGTGTGTTGGCAGTAATAACTATGTAGCACAAGGTTGATTCTTAGTACCAAGGGATTGATGACAAATAATCTTATGAAGAAATTATTCAGAGATATATGAGATGACATGAGCTGATATATCATGTTTGAGGGTTTGGTGTCATGGGATCTTACAAAGAAATCTTTTAAGAAGTTGATATTGCTTCTATTGCTCATTATTAGTTTTAGAGATCTAAATCAATCAAAGGTTCACAATTCATTAAGGGTTTGACATGGTTTAGGGTTTAATCATTGTGTATCATGTTTGCTTTAAAATCCTAAATAAAAGTCTTAATGAAAAGTTGATTTAATGAATTTACTTTTGTTATATTTAAGTGGTGACTTATTATCACCAATTGTAAGTCACTTAAGTGACTTCTTGAAGGGCTTCATAGTCATTGGAGACTAGCCTCTATAACCAACCAGACAGGCTAAGTGTTTATAATATACCACTCCAAAAAAATAAATGGCTATTGATTCAAGTTGGTTGTGGTGGGCTTTTGAATCCAAGGGCTTATATTTAAATTTTTGAACAGTTACTTTCAGGTGCTTGAACTAGATGGGAAGTTTGAAGGTTGCTTTTTCTTGTGCATTTATTTGAATATGAGAAGACTAGTGTTTATCCTAATTGGACCAAAAAATGAAGATGATCATTCAAGCTTTGAAAGGATTTTTTTATTCCAATGTGGAAATGTGGAATAGATGTTAGAGCACAATGAAAGGTGATTTTGTATGTTGTCACTATGTAATTCTATGAAAAATAGTGTGACAGAAGTATGTTTGCAAATTGGGCTTCATGAAGGATTGTTGAAATCTACAATATCTTGTTGATGATCGGATAATGAAAAAGAAGATGGTTTCTGAAGAATAGAATATGAAAGGGTCATTGAGAATATTTTGATCTAAAGTATGTGTAATATTCTAAGAAATTAAAAGGCTCTTTGCATTTCAAGGTGTAAAGTGATATAGATTGAAGATGAAATGTTTTTGAAGAGGATTTGATGGATGTTTTGATTGAAAAACTATGATAGGCAGTGATTACAAGGTTTTTCTTCTACAAGTTAGGATGAGGCCTTTATAAAGAGGAGATACAAAGAATAATGTTGATATAATAGGCAATAAAATTTCTAAATGGAATCTTTATATAATTTAAATCATGGAGTATGTTTCTTACAAAGAATAATGTTGATATAATAGGTAATAAAAGTTCTAAATGGAATCTTTATATAATTTAAATCATGGAGTATTTTTTTTCGTGAAGATTGGTTTGATCTGAGGGTAACTGCAAAAGGATGGGGACCAAAAGGGGGGATTAAGTGGCCACTTTTTTTTTTAAATAAGGAAATACTAAAGTTGGACATAAAATTGAGGATAGTTACACTCAAAATTTTGATATGCAACAAAAGAAAGGATCATAGTGCTCCGAGTCTACTTTCTAAACTACTATTTTTTTTTTTAAATGGTTGAGATTAAGGGGTTCAAAAGAGGGGACCATAGAAATTGGTGTTGTTTTCGTCAAAAAAAACATAAAATAACAACTTTTGCAGCTCCCTCAAAGGTTAAATTTTTTTTAGTATTTTTAAAATCACTTTGGTGAGATATTAGCTAATAGTATGTAGTTTATGGTTGATTTTTCTAATAATTTTTTAATGAATATTTAATTTTTTACTAATTTTCAATGTCGAAACTTCTTAAAAAATAGAATTTTAGCCATGCTACCCCTATAAATTTTGGAAGTTAATTGAAAATAATTTTTTCTAATATGCATAGAATGGAGTCTAGTTTCTAAAAATGTAATTTATTTGAAATTTTGATGAATGGTTAATTTATAATGAAAAAAACACCAAACACTGGTTTTTGCCAAAAAAGACACAAAAACAAAAGAAATTATAGATAAAAGGCTTAACATTGTCAAAATGTGAACAAAATTACATCATTAGATAGCTATTTTTTTTCAAAAAACAAACACACAAACAAAAGAAATTATAGATAAAAGGCTTAAC